>ML810704.1:58213-112541 GCA_009831015.1 Picea engelmannii
AAAAGTCATGTGGGCCCCGTTTGGGTAAGTTGGGGCATCAACTTCCCGGGGTCGTAACTTTTGCATACGATCTCCGTTTTAGGCATATGATAGCTCGTTGGAAAGATCTATCTGAGAACTACAACTTTTGTTTGGAGAAACATTGATCCATGATCCATGTTGCTCCCCGTGTTCCCAAAAAAACGTCGTTTAAGGCCTCAAAATGGCCCTGGAAGTTAAAAACTGCTAAAAATAGTAAATTACCAAAATTGCCATAAACATGTTTTGGGCCAGTTGGAGAAGGTGGGTGGCCACCGATATCCACCTAGATCATAGGTGCCTGTCCTCGCATGGATTCAGTGTACATGATACACTTGTCCACAAACTGGGTCACAAGCTGTGAAGGCTCGGCCTGACAACGAGCTTCGACAAGATAACACTCTCGGGCCAACTATGGAAGTTTATCATTTATTTGTACATCAACGAGTTCAAGGGCGCCAAGTTGTACACTAGGTTGAATCAAATGTTTGTATATTTGAGTTGGGTCTACCCTGTCCATCTTGGAGATTTCTGCTGAATTTTTGTCATTCCCCTCCTTTATGTCGAGAGAAATCCGATCTATATTTATCTGTCTTAGAGCCTCTGTGTCAGCTCCAATTTCTATCCCCAACTTCTCACCATTTATGTTATTGACGGCCTCTTCTAACGAATTTGCCACTTTTTGAGCGTGCTCTTTGCTTAAAGTAATATCCTGTTCCCAATTCTTTAACAAGATATTACCCCTGGTTTGTTCGACAATGGTAAGCCCGGGAAGCCCTGAAAACCTGTTGTTGGTCGCTATCACTGCCTCTTGGAAAGCGACCTGAGCAACTTCTGCGTTCCTTTCTTTGTTAATCAGATTCTCAGAGATTCGTTGTATTAATAAGCAGTCTTCTCGAATCTCTCCTACTTTGTTTAGCAGGCTCTGTTGAGCAGAGGAGATCCTGCTCCGAATATCAGTTTCTCGAGATTTAATGATCTCGATGTCAACTGCCTTTCTTTCTGCGACCTCCAACTGAGTTTGCAGCTGTGTGATGCAGGAGCATCCACACTTCATCAAACGAACCAGCACGAGGAGAAAGAAGAGACAGCTGGACAAGCCAACAAACTTCAAATTTTGAATTCTACCTTGGTATTGTTGCGCCGCCGTTTAACTAAGGAATTCAAAGCTGAGAGCACTTGTATTGTAATATAGATAAGAAGGCATTTAATGGTTTTAATGCTGTTAGATAGAAATTAGCTGTAGATTAGACAATTTTACTTCCAGGAGGGAAAACGAATATAGGCACCCTCCTTGTATAATTGAGATTATTATTTAGCATTAGATAGAGGAGCAGGAGAAGAGAAACATAGAGAACTGGTGAAGAACTCCCATGTACAGACATTGAATTAACAGGAAAGCTTTGATTCAATCTCATGGATGTGTTTGATCTCTGTGTGTTGTTGATATTATGTTATTGCATACTTGCTTCTTTTTATGCTTATTTTCTATATGCTGCGTATGTGATTGCATATCAGGTTCGAAACCTGAGGGAATGAGGAAATAAGTTCCAATTGTTTTCTCTGTTTGAGCCAGGAGATTCCTGCATAGAGTGCAGTTGAATTCCTCCACATAGAGTGCGTTGAGGAGGCTCTACAGTTAAACTTTTATTCTCATCGACCAGAGTGGTGTTGGGTTATTCGAACCGTGCAGGTGAGTGCAGGTCGAATTGAAGTCTCAGAGATGAGTCTGAGGGAAGGAGGACTGGACTGTTGTTAGCAGGATTGCACAGGTCTAGATGACTTCAACGCTTTGAGAGTTGTTGGAAGTCGAGCACAGGAAGTGCGTGAGAAGTCTCTGAAGGAGTCAAAGAGAGACAAAGCTCAGGAGGGATAGTTCCTTGCAAGCATCGTAGGAACAGGCCTGGGAGAGATTTGAACCAAGGGAAAGCTTGGAAGCCGGAGGATTCTAAAGAGGAAGAGAATCGATGACTTGAAATCCCTGTGAAGGTTTGCGAAATCCTGAGGACCGTCAGATCGTGGAGGAGTTGCGCGGGAGACAACCCGTAAGCACAGGCGAGGAAGGATAAAGGTCCATCGGGATTCGGTGGTTCGGCGTTCGGGGGTTGGCGAGGTAAGATTTTTAAACATCGTGAAATCGCGAGTTGCGATTTCCCGATTTGACGGGAGTCGTCGATCAGAACGGGGACACGTGGCGCAAGATCATGAGGAGTCGACGTTTGGGGTTTTGCAAGGACTGTGACCTTGTGCATCAGGAGATGCGAATTCCCGAATCGCGATTTCTCGATAGCACGAGTGGAAGACAGGTGTCAAGGCGTTAGGCCTCACCATGAGGTGTTGACAGGTGGCATCGTAAAATCGGGGTTCGGGGTTTTGCGATGCAAAAGAATTTCGACCAATAAAATCGCGACCTGTGATTCCTCGATATAATCACACCCGTCGATTTGTGGGACACGCGTCAAAGGATCCCTTGGAATCGGGATTCGAAGAATCGGGGTTCTCGACGTCAAGGAATTCTTGCATCGCAGATTCGCGATCCACGAAATCCCGAAGAGGATGTGGCAGCGTGGGACCCCGAAATCTAGTGGAATACAGGTGGCGTTGTATCGGGGTTCGGTCTTCGGCATTTGATGAGTCGAGAGCTCATCCTCGTTAAAATTGTGAGTAGCTATTTCCCGAATTAATAGGAACCATTGATTTCCACGGGACAGGTGGTGTGAGATCCCGAGAGATCGGGTTTCGACATTCGGGACTTTCCACTGCAAAGGAATTGTGAACGGCGAAATCCCGATCCTGCGATTCCCGATAGAGTGGAGAGAGGAGGTGACGTGGCAAGGAGATAGCGCACATGCACATCGAAGTTCGGGGTTCGGGGTTTTGATTTGCACGAGTATTGTGTCAACAGGATTCGCGAAATCGCGAAGTCCAATTTCCCGACAAGCACATGGGAGATCGTCGAGGAGTTAGCTGTGGGTATTGAGAACTCTCGAGCGGAGTCAGAAGAGTCCTTTGACTCTTCGGGCCTGTGTGAAGAAGGTCCTGGAGAGCGGCCGTGCCGTCGAGGGAAGGTTGCGTGAAGTGGTATCAGAGCAGGTTGTGGAGCTCTCTTTGTTCAGGTAGCAGAGAGAAGCAGATTTCACCATGCCGCCCAGAAGAGAGAGGGAATCTCCTTATCATGAAGACAGGGATGCCCGGAGAAGGGGTAGGCTAGCAGGTAATGCTGAGATAGAGCGAGAGATGAGAGATCTTCGAGCCAGACTTGAAGAAATGGAGACCACCCAGAGACGTGGTGTTGGTGCAGCAGAGTTCAGTGATCCCGAGATTGAAGAAGAAGCTGGACACGATGTTGAAGAAGTCGCGGAAGAGGATGCATCAACCGAAAAACTGATTAGAGCCATTTCGAGGATGAGCTCGAAGACGAAGATGGACATTCCCGTCTATGAGGGAAGTCTAGACATAGAAGAGTTGTTGGATTGGATCCGAGCACTCGACACCTACTTCGATTATGAGGATATCGAAGAGGACAAGAAGGTGAGGCATGCTGTCACTAAATTGAAAGGACATGCAACCTTATGGTGGAACGAGCTGCAGGCAGACAGGCGTTCCAAAGGAAAAAAAAAGATCAAGAGATGGGATCAGATGATCGCCAAGATGAAGGCAAAGTTCATCCCGAGGGACTATCAGATCACTCTGTTCAGGCGGATGCAGAACCTGAGGCAGAAGTTGATGACGGTGAAAGAGTACACCGAGGAGTTCTACAGGCTCAACATCCGAGCTGGTCATCGGGAGAGTGATGATGAAAAGGTGGCAAGATACCTGAATGGTCTTAGGTATGACATTCAGTATGAATTGAGCATGGTCACCATCCGAACAGTTGAGGAAGCGTACCAGATGGATTTGAAAGCTCAGGAGAAGCTGAGCCGCAAGCATGGCCAGCGAGGGCGAGGCAAAATCCAACCTAGAGGCAAAGCAGTTGCCCAAGAGAGAACTCAAAATCCCAAGGAGGATTGGAAGAGGCCTCAAGGAAAATCTGAAAGAGGTGGAACCTCGCAGCAGAGGCAACAAATTCCTGAGCCAAGGAGGCAACAAGGTGATCAGCAAGGAGGATATGCTGACGCCAACACTTTTCCTCGTACTCGGGGTAGAGGAAGAGGTCGTGGTGGAGTTATCACATGTTTTACGTGTGGGAAAGATGGACACAAGGCCATTGACTGTCCAGAGAGGAAGATAGATAGAGGAAATGCTCATGTTGTTGAGGCGCAGAGGCGTGATGCCGAAGATGAAGACGCTGGAAGTGGAAAGTCACTGACAGTGCATAAAGTTCTCTTGAAACCTGAGAAAGAGATGGAGGACACAGCGCAAAGATGCAGACTGTTCCGGACGACTTGCAAGACCAAGGGCTGGAAATGCAAGGTCATAGTGGACAGTGGGAGCACCGACAATCTCGTTTCCAACGAGATGGTGGATAAATTGGCACTGGAGACGCACAGACACCCAAGTCCATACAAAGTGTCAAGGTTGCAGAAAGGACACCAGGTATGTGTTACAAAACAATGCTTGGTCAATTTTAAAATGGGTGAATATAAGGATGAAATTATGTGTGATGTCATTCCCATGGATGTCTGTCATGTATTATTGGGAAGACCCTGGCAGTTTGACAGAAATGTGGTTCATGACGGGAGAATGAACACATATACTTTGGAGAAGGATGGAAGAACACATACTTTTCTTCCGGGGAAAGATAAGAAGGTGGAGCCGGAAGTAACCAGCACGATACTTCTCATGAGTGGGAAAGAGCTTCTCACATAGCTGGAGAAGGATGAGGATCCACAATTCTTTGTTGTCAGGAAGCCGAAAATTATCCTGACAAGCACAAGAGTGGACGAATTACCAGAGGATATTCAGGAACTGTTGGGAGAGTTCGTTGATATCATCGTGGACGAACTACCTCGTTCGTTGCCACCGATGCGGAGTGTGAGTCACCACATTGACCTCATACCCAGAGAAAGTTTGCCAAATAAGGCAGCGTACAGGTTGACACCTCAGGAGAATGAGGAAGTCAAAAGGCAGGTACAGGATCTGCAGGATAAAGGACTGGTGAGGGAGAGTCTGAGTCAGTGTGCCATTCCAATGGTACTGAGTCCAAAGAAGGATGGAGGCTGGAGAATGTGTACAGACTCCAGGGCAATAAATAAGATTACCATCAGGTACAGGTTTCCACTGCCAAGAATGGACGACTTGATGGATTGCCTGAGTGGGGAAAATTACTTCTCCAAGATAGATCTCAAGAGTGGATACCATCAGATCCATATGAGAGAGGGAGATGAGTGGAAGACGACATTCAAAACAAACAAGGGTTTGTACGAATGGCTGGTCATGCCATTTGGGTTGACAAATGCGCCAAGAACTTTTATGAGACTGATGAATGAAGTCCTGCGGGAGTTCATTGGCAAATTTGTGGTCGTATACCTGGATGATATTTTAATTTTCAGCAAGACAAAGGATGAACACTTGAGGAATTTGGCCATTGTGATGAGAAGACTGCAGCAAGAGAAGCTGCTGATCAATTTGAAGAAGTGTTCCTTCATGCAGACATAACTCATTTATTTGGGCTTTGTAATCTCGGTAAATGAGTTGAAGATGGATCCTGAGAAGGTTGAAGTAATCAGGAATTGGCCATCGCTAAGGAATGTTTTTGAGGTAAGGAGCTTTCACGGGTTGGCAAGCTTCTACAGAAAATTCATTCAGAATTTTAGTGGAATCAGTGCCGCAATGATGGACACTGTGAAGAAGTAGCATAAGGTTTTCCATTGGACAACAGAGGCTGAAAGGAGCTTCAATTTGTTGAAGCAAACGATAACTGAGCGACCAGTGTTAGTGTTGCCAGATTTTTAGAAAACCTTCCAAGTGAAGTGTGATGCCAGTGGGTATGCTGTTGGAGGGGTTTTAAGTCAGGATGACAGACCTATTGCGTACTACAGCGAGAAGCTGGATGATGCAAAACTGAAGTACTCCACATATGATAAAGAATTCTATGCCATTATCCAAGCATTGAAAAAGTGGAGGCATTATCTCATACCCAAGGAATTTGTTCTGTACAGTGATAATCATGCATTACAGTTTGTAAGTCAGCAAGAGAAGCTGAATCAGAAGCATGCAAAGTGGGTAGAGTACATGAAAAATTTCACATTCGTGATCAAGCACATTTCGGGGACTGCGAACAAGGTAGTTGATGCCTTGAGCAGGAAATGCTTGTTGCTGCAGGAATTCAGGGTCAAAACCTTGGGTTTTGAAAATCTAAAGGATATGTATGCAGGTGATGCAGACTTTGGCGAGGCATACGAGGCAACCGAGAACTCAGTTCTCAGGGATAGGAGTCCGTGGATTGACTACCTGACCCAGGATGGATTTCTATTCAAAGGCAATCAATTGTGCATTCCAGATTGCTCTATGAGAGAGAATTTGGTAAAGGAGAAGCACAGCAGGGGCTTAGCAAGTCATTTCGGACATGACAAAACATTCGCCAAGCTGAGCGAATCATATTTTTGGCTAGGCATGCGTGCAAATGTGAAGAGATTTGTTGACCGATGCAGAATTTGTCAACACGTGAAGGGCCGGAAACAAAACACAGGGTTATATCAGTCGTTGCCTGTACCCAAAAGGCCATGGGAAGCCATTAGCATGGACTTTGTGATGGGTTTACCAAGAACATAGCGAGGAGTTGATTCCATTTTTGTAGTGGTGGACAGGTTCTCAAAGATGGCACATTTCATTCCGTGTCATAAAACTAGCGATGCAACCCACATCACCAATTTATTTTTCAAAGAGATTGTGCGACTGCATGGATTGTCGAGAAACATAGTCTCGGATCGGGATACCAAGTTCGTAGGTCATTTTTGGAGGACGCTATGGAAGAAGCTGGGGACTGACTTAGCATTCAGTTCTACTTACCATCCGTAGACAGATGGGAAGACCGAAGTGGTCAACGGGAGCTTAGGGGATCTGTTAAGAAGTCTGGTGACGGAGCATCACACCAGTTGGGATCAAATCCTACCACAGACAAAGTTTTCATACAACGATTCTGTGAATCGGAGTACAAGTAAGATCCCATTTCAGATTTTGTATGGGACACAGCCGAGAGGAGTTTCTGAGCTCAGGGAGCCAGAACAGGCTAAAACTAGCAGTGCGAGAGCTGAAGAATTCGCTGAAGCAATGCAAGAACTTCACATGCAGGTGAAGCAGCGATTGCAAAAAATCGAATCAGGAATACAAGCACAGAGCCGATCAGAGAAAGAGGCAACTTCAGTTTGAAGTTGGATACATGGTTCTAGCACACTTAAGGAAAGAAAGGTTCCCTAGGGGAACATATAACAAGCTCAAGATGAAGAAAATTGGGCCGTGCCAAATCCTGAGGAAATTTGGCGAAAACGCATATGAGCTTGAGTTTCCAGAGGACATCGGGATATCTCCGATTTTCAATATTTCAGATTTATACCCCTACAAGACCGAGGATGAAGGAGCTGGAAATGATGAACAACCAGTGGTCCAGTGGCAGAAGCAGTTGCCAATTTCACAGAAGCCTGAGATGGAGTGCATACTGGATAAAAGAGTTGGAAGGAAGACCAGGAGAAAGAAATATTTTGAGTACCTGGTGAAATGGAAAAATCACCCAGGGGAGGATTGCAGCTGGGAAACAAAGGAAGTGATTCAGAAGCATGGGCACACCGTGCAGGAGCTCATGGACAGGAGCCCATGAAACCTTTTGAGTCGAGGAGTATGATGCAGGAGCATCCACACTTCATCAAACGAACCAGCGCAAGGAGAAAGAAGAGACAACTGGACAAGCCAACAAACTTCAAATTTTGAATTCTGCCTTGGTATTGTTGCACCGCTGTTTAACTAAAGGAATTAAAAGCTGAGCGCACTTGTATTGTAATATAGATAAGAAGGCATTTAATGGTTTTAATGTTGTTAGATAGAAATTAGCTGTAGATTAGACAATTTTACTTCCAGGAGGGAAAACGAATATAGGCACCCTCCTTGTATAATTGAGATTATTATTTAGCATTAGATAGAGGAGCAGGAGAAGAGCAACATAGAGAACTGGTGAACAAATCCCATGTACAAACATTGAATTAACAGGAAATCTTTGATTCAATCTCATAGATGTGTTTGATCTCTGTGTGTTGTTGATATTATGTTGTTGCATACTTGCTTCTTTTTATTCTTATTTCTATATGTTGCGTATGTGATTTCATATCAGGTTCGAAACCTGAGGGAATGAGGAAATAAGTTCCAATTGTTTTCTCTGTTTGAGCCAGGAGATTCCTGCATAGAGTGCAGTTGAATTCCTCCGCATAGAGTGCGTTGAGGAGGCTGTACAGTTAAAATTTTATTCTCATCGACCAGAGTGGTGTTGGGTTATTCGAACCGTTCAGGTGAGTGCAGGTCGAATTGAAGTCTCAGAGACGAGTCTGAGGGAAGGAGGACTGGACTGCTGTTAGCAGGATTTCACAGGTCTAGATGAATTCAACGCTTTGAGAGCTGTTGGAAGTCGAGCACAGGAAGTGCGTGAGAAGTCTCTGAAGGAGTCAGAGAGAGACAAAGCTCAGGAGGGATAGTTCCTTGCAAGCATCGTAGGAACAGGCCTGGGAGAGATTTGAACCAAGGGAAAGCTTGGAAGCTGGAGGATTCTAAAGAGGAAGAGAATCGATGACTTGAAATCCCTGTGAAGGTTTGCGAAATCCCGAGGACCGTCATATCGTGGAGGAGTTGCGTGGGAGACAACCCGTAAGCACAGGCGAGGAAGGATAAAGGTCCATCGGGCTTCGGTGGTTCGGCGCTCGGGGGTTGGCGAGGTAAGAGTTTTACACCTCGTGAAATCGCGAGTTGCGATTTCCCGATTTGACGGGAGTCGTCGATCAGAACGGGGACACGTGGCGCAAGATCCTGAGGAGTCGGCGTTCGGGGTTTTGCAAGGAATGTGACCTTGTGCATCAGGAGACGCAAATTCCCAAATCAAGATTTCCCGATAGCACGAGCGGAAGACAGGTGTCAAGGTGTTAGGCCTCACCATGAGGTGTTGACAGGTGGCATTGTAAAATCAGGGTTCGGGGTTTTGCGATGCAAAAGAATTGCGACCGGTAAAATCGCGACCTGCGATTCCTCGATATAATGACACCCGTCGATTTGTGGGACACATGTCAAAGGATCCCTTGGAATTAGGATTCGGAGAATCGAGGTTCTCGACATCAAGGAATTCTTGCATCGCGGATTCACGATCCACGAAATCCCGAAGAGGACGTGGCAGCGTGGGACCCCAGAAGCTAGTGGAATACAGGTGGCGTTGTATCGGGGTTTGGTCTTCGGCGTTTGATGAGGAGAGAGCTCATACTCATTGAAATCGTGAGTAGCGATTTCCCGAATCAAAAGGAACCGTTGATTTCCACGGGACAGTTGGCGTGAGATCCCGAGAGATCGGGGTTCGGCATTCGGGACTTTCCACTGCAAAGGAACTGTGAACGGAGAAATCGCGATCCCACGATTCCCGATAGAGTAGAGAGAGGAGGTGACGTGGAAAGGAGATAGCGCACATGCACATCAGAGTTCAGGGTTCAGGGTTTTGATTTGCACGAGTATTGTGTCAACAGGATTCGTGAAATCGCGAAGTCCGATTTCCCGACAAGCACAGGGGAGATCGCCGAGGAGTTAGCTGTGGGTATTGAGAACTCCCGAGCAGAGTCGGAAGAGTCCTTTGACTCTTCAGGCCTGTGTGAAGAAGGTCCTGGAGAGCGGCCGTGCCATCGAGGGTAGGTTGCGTCACTGTGTAATCGTATCCCTTTGCTGGCCCGATTGTACCCGACCATCTCGGATTGTAGAATTTGCTTGTTCCAGTTTGGTCTTGAGGACTTCAATTTCTTTCTTGTCGGCCAATCGGGCCAACTCGATTTCTCCGCTTGCTTGAATTTTAGCGCTTTCTGCTGCTGAAGCCGCCCTGGCCTCAAGAGTCTTGATCAGGCGATTTTTTGTTTTGAGCTGCTTCTTTAGCATTTCGACCGAGAATTGATTTTCCATCACATACGCTCCTAGCGTTCCTGCAATTTCTGTGGCAAATTCATCCTTCTTTTTATTCATCCCATCGGTCATCACTTTGAATTTTTTACCAGTGGACTCTCCCTCTTGGTAAAATTCTCGCTTTACTACAGCTTTCCTCTTTTTGTCAAAAAAGAATTCATTAGGAGGGAGTTCCTCTGCCCTTATAGGCCTCAGTTCTTCACCAAAAATCCATCCTTCCTGTATGTTTCCTTGTGTTGACTGCAAAGGGGTGACAGAGGTGATGGGTGCCCCGAGTTTCTTAGCCGTTTTCCCTGGTGTGTTGAGTGGATCTTGCTCTTTCGGGGGATCAGAGGTTTTAGTCCCTACCTCCGGATTCTGAGTTTTTGGTGGGTCTGTGTCTTTTATTTCCACCTCAGGACTATGCTCCTTGGGAGGATCAGTAATCTCTTTTTCTGTTTCGGGATTCTTCTCCTTCTCAGGATTCTTCTCCTGCTCAGGCTTTTTCCCTTTTTCGGGATTGTTCTCCTTCTCAGGATTCTTCTCCTGCTCAGGATTTTTCCCTGTTTTAGGATTCTTCTTATATTCAGTATTCTTCTCCTACTCCCCTGCCTGATTTTTTTCGGGGTTAGAGGTTTGCTCCTCAGAACTTTCGGCCTCTTTTTCTTTATTCTTGGAAAGTCCGAAACCTCCCAGCACCACGGGGAGACATCGTTTCCTATGCTCCTGAAATTTTAAAACTGAGACCCTGTCTTCGAGTGCTAGGGATCTGATCCAAAATTGCACCTCCGAATAGGACCTCGCCCCTCGGAAAACATCATCTGAGGGTGAACATTCATGCTCGAACCTCTTCAATCCACAATTTCCCAAATGAGTGCTTACGACCCCCTGAGGATCATGCTTCTTGTACTCGATAGAGACTAAGCTCAAGTCTTCTATGGCTGCAGCTTCAGCCTTAGCATGTCCAAAATCTAATAAGGAATAGGAATTTAGCCGAATAGGGAAGAATGGCCATACCTTCTTTGATGATGCTTTGAGCTCTTTGCTCACTCCGTCGATTACTGTTTGTCGAGCAATTTCGTGACAAGCTAGTTTGTCGGGGATGAATAGTGGTAGTGCCAGAGGAGGAACAACAGATCCAAATACTCTCAAATAGGAGAATTCCTCTTCCACATACCAGTCCCCGATACGGCTTATATTCTCAGCGATGCCATCCGAGATGCGGGGTGGTAAAAGACCAAAAATGGCGATGAGCAGGGGCACCATCACCCTGTTAAAAATATCATAAATAAACTTGTTCGCGTTGTTTTCCCACATCTTATCGTGGTACTCATGAACAGTCTTCTCTTGGGTTGGACTCCAAGCCCAATTCATCAAAGGAAAAGGCATCATGGAGCATATCGCATCCATGATATATGCAGAGATAAAGAATCTGGATGGTTTTTCAGCTGCCTTCTGCTCTCGGTACTCGGTGACCCTGTTGAACAAATTATCGGAGAGCATTTTTTCCCAATTGAACGAGGAACCTTCTGCCACCCGAAAGATGAGAGGTACCCACTGGACGAAAAAATTCGCGTTATCCTCCGAGCCGAAAAGTCGACAAGTCATCATCGCCACATACATATAGTTTGGCTCCAATGAAGAAATCGAATACACGCCCTTGTCGTTCACTTTGAATGTCGAGGAACGAGACACCCAATCCTTTATCAAGCCTGGCATGGTTTTGTCAAATTCTTCACACTCCTTCTTTTTGAAGTCCGCCAAGAATTCTTTGTCATATGTGAGCTCAAAGGTTGGTGGGAGCTTATACATAGACTCGATATGCTCGGGCCTAAAAGTCCCAATCATGGCTTGTCGGTCATTTAAGATAGTTTTGGAAGGCAGGTCGATGTGATCCAATGCCCATCGGATCATGTCGTAGTATGGGAGAAACTGAGGTCTGGTCGCAACCAGGTGCATCCCCGACTGAACAATTGTCTTGTACTTAGTGTTCATGTCGTCTTTCACAATATCATAGTTATAGTCATCAGAGTCTGAATAGTTAACCAGCTCGGATTGTAGAATGTTTGAAATAGATGACTAGGTGGATACTGAGCCACTCGTTCGGGACGAAGTATCTGAGACATTGTCCGGACCCTGTGCCGCAACCTCGACATTTTCTTTCGCTGCTCTCTTTGGTGCCATAGCTGAAGCTTGTTGTTTTTCTCTTCTGCAGTAAACCTGTGTATACATGCGGAAATAAGTATCCTCGGGGAAAGGCGAGCTCTATGCGTTAATAAGAAATGTTTAAAAAATAAAATGAAATCTCATATATATTTGAAAATCATGTACCTTTGACATAAGTCTGTCAAATCGCGAATAAAACCAAATTTATTGAAAAAATCCGATCTTATTTTCCTCGTGGATCTACCCTAATTTCTCATTAATGTCATGAATATTGGGCGGCTTGACAGGTACTCGGGTTATGGAGAGTAAATAAATAAATACCTCGTGAAGTGTGCCAACCTTGAAGCGCGGGACGTATTCCGTTTAAATTTAAAGTATTACAAATCTTATTGACTTAAAAAACTTCCTCGCCTTTCGTTGCATCGCGAACTTTGTTTTCGTGTTTTGACCCTTTAACTCGCGATACTGCGAGGGACGATTTTAATGTAATCAATGGTAATCGTGATTGGTGGATCCTTAATGATATGATTAACTTAATTGCCATATCGTGACTCGGGAATTCGAAGAATTTTTTTTAGGAGAGTGATATGCCGAGTCACGATATCGCGAAGCGATGATAATTAGGCTTGAATTAAGAGAAAGAAATCTTTAGATTAGGCGATTAATTAATCTTGATATAATTATATCGCAACTTCATGAATCGGAGTTTTGGATACCTTAACTTTATGAAAGAAAATGCCGAGCGGCGATGTGCTGAGAACCAAGTTTAACCGTGGTTAGTTTTTTACCTTTAGTTATCAACCAAGGTTTTCACAAAAGCCATCGCATTCTCGACTATCGGAGCTGTAAGAACAAAAACTTGTCCTCGATGAATGCCGAGACGCGAAATACCGACGATGCCTAATCAAGTATTAAATGTTTTACCATAGTCAATGCCTTAGGTGGAAAATTTGAAAAACGAGTTCGCAATTTCGTGACTTAGGGACTCGAGAAATCAAAAATCAAAGCGTCTGACTTGCGATATCCAAAAATAAAACAAAAGGGAAAACATATTAGCAAAAAACAAATCTTTTCTTTTGAAAATGAAAAAGCATTGCCATTCACGGGACAAGATTTCAGAGCTTCATGATTTCGGAAGGAAGAGAAAAGTTGTTTTAGATCTCAAATATCAGAAATTGAAAGTTTGAGCGAGGTGAAAAACAAGGGCGGCTCCAACAAACCTTATAAGCCTAAGGAAATTATATCAATGGAAGATAACACAATTCCTAAAGGCTTGGCTCCGCTAGAAAGTTCATTTTCATCGAGTGATGTAGGAAACAAAGAGAAACATAAAGAGTAGGAGTCAAAAAGGAAAGTGTTTGAAACCATTTCCTTGAACATTGGAACACCCGAGTCTCCAAACAATGTTAAAATAGGTGCCCAATGTTCTGATGAATAAAAATTGAAGTTTGCTAATCTGCTTGGTGAATTTCAAGATGTTTTTTCTTGGTATTATGAGGATCTTTGTGGTTTTGATCCTTATCTTATACAACATGCCATTCCTATCAAGGAGAGCATAAAAATAGTTAGGCAAAAACAAAGACCCATTAACCCTGCACTGGAAGTAACTATTCGAAAGGAGTTGGAAAAACTCCTGAAGGAGGGGATTATTTTCCTGATTAAGTATTATGAGTGGGTTTCCAATTTGGTTTTCATTCGGAAAACAACTGGTCAAATAAGATTATGTGTAGATTTTTGTGCATTGAATGGGGCTAGTATAAAATATCACTTTCCTCTGCCTAATATGGAAATGATTTTGCAGCAAGTTGCACAGTCACAGATGATGTCCTTACTTGACGATTTTTCTGGTTACAATCAAATCAAGGTAAAAAGGGAAGAAAAATATAAACCACTTTTATTACTCATTGGGGAACTTTTTCTTATGAACGTATGCCTTTTGGCTTATTGAATGCAAGTGTCACTTTTCAAAGAGATATGCAAATAGATTTTAACGATTTGATCGAAAATATTATTCAGATCTATCTTGATGACTTAACTTTGTATCTATCCTTGATCGAAAAGATTATTCAGATCGATCAGATCAGTTTGGTTATCTTAAAAGAGT
The DNA here is from genome assembly GCA_009831015.1 of Picea engelmannii. Classification (NCBI taxonomy): domain Eukaryota; kingdom Viridiplantae; phylum Streptophyta; class Pinopsida; order Pinales; family Pinaceae; genus Picea; species Picea engelmannii. The sequence goes on from ML810704.1 coordinate 72,555, forward strand.
TCTCATGTGATGCAGGAAATTTGGTATTTCACTAAATCCTTCTAAGTCTATTTTCGGTGTTACCAGGGGAAATATACTTGGACACATTGTCTCTGATTCAGGAATAAACATTGATCCTCAAAGGATTGTTGCTATCCTAAATATGCCAACTCCCACTTCCAAGAAGGAGGTTCAAGCTTTCATGGGTATTATTAACTTCATTCATAGGTTTGTTCCTGATTTTGATATAATGGTCAAGCCAATTCATAATCTTCTTAAGAAAGATCGTTCTTTTTCTTGGACAGATGATGTCGAAAATTCTTTTGTAGGGATCAATTAAGCAATTAGTTGCGCATCGGTTTTGGTGAATCCAGATTTTGAGAAAGAATTTATGATAAATGCTAATGCCACAGAGGAAGCAGTTTTTGTTATTCTCATGGAAGTTGATGACCAAGGTAACAAAAAACCAGTGGCTTACATGAATCAAAGCTTGTCTGATGATGAGTTTAAATATTCTTTCATTGAAAAGCATGCTTTCTCTCTTGTTGAAGTTATTAAAAGTTTCGCCACTCATATTAGGTACACGTTGGTAAAAGTCCCTTTAACCACTATCAATTTTTTATCTCACAGACTTATCTTTCAAGGAATCTTCCACATTGGCTTGCCAAGATCTAGGAGCATGATTTAACTATCGTGACTTCTAACAGCATCAAGGGATGCAACTTATCCCTTCACTTAGATCAACATGATAAAAATAGTGAAGAAGTTGATGAAAAAGATAACTCTCTATCAACATTGCTTTACATTGGCAATCAAATCCTTCCCGTGTCTGAACATCCTTGGTATAAAAAATTGGTTTACTATTTGAAAAATCAAAGATCTCCAGATAACTTAGATACTCAACAAAGAAGAAGGATATGTATCGCATCTACTAAATATATCATTATAGGAGACTTATTTTTAAGAATATCTGTCGATGGTATGTTTCTTCGCTGTGTAAACAATGAAGAAGCACAAAAATTGTTGCAAGAAACTCATGGTTCTTCAAATTTTGTTATTCATATAGGAGGTCATTTTTCTGCTAAAACCACTACTTTTAATATTATTAGAAAAGGATAATATTGGCCTTCAATCTTTGGTGATTCTTATGTTTTTTTGAGATCTTGTGACAAGTGCTAGAAATTTGTTGGGAAAGAGCTCCTTTCAGCGATGCCTTTACAACCTATCCTCCTAGACTTCCCTTTTTCAAAATGGGGTTTAAACTTTATTGGTCTTATTAATCCTCCATCTTCAGCAGGACAAGTCGTTATCTTGAAAACCATAGACTATTTTAAAAAAGGGGCTAAACTTGTCCCTCTTAAACATTCATAGGATGAGCATGTGATTTCTTTCTTTGAAAATAATATATTTTCCAGATTTGGTCTTCCTTTGGAAATTATTACAGACAATGGTCCCTCTTTTATTTTTTCTAAGCTGACCCAATTTCTAGCTAAGTTGGGGATTAAAAATTTGACCTCATAATCTTATTACCCCCAAGGAAATGGGTAGGACGAGTCTACCAATAAGAATCTGGTAAGAATTATCAAAAGGCTCATCGAAGATAGTCCCCGTCAATGGAACACTCTACTCACTTATTCCCTTTGGGCAGATCAAACTACCACCAAGGTGAGCATTGGTTGCGCTCATTTCCATCTTTTTTATGGTCAAGAAGCCATTATGTCTGATGAGATAGAAATTTCCTCCTTAAGGTTAGTGCTACAGGTCGAAGAATTAAATTCTTCTGATGTTTCTCAAAGAATGAATGCACTTTTGTCTTTAGAGGAGCAAATGACGTTTTCCTTGGATAATATAAAGAGAATACAACAGATTGTTAAAAAATATTTCAACTAGAGTTTTAAAGATGTCAAATTTAAAGTCAATGAGAAGGTACTATTGGGGGATTCAGCTCATGCTGATAAAGGGAGGCATTCAAAATTTCAAAAATTATGGATAGGTTCCTTTAAGATCACTTTTGTTCTGGGCACAAATTATTACATCCCAAAGGACTTACAAGAGCGACTATTTTCCTATAGCAATAATGGTTCCCACTTAAAAAATTATGTGGAACCAACTTGAAGAGTTTAACGTTGTTTAGAATGTTTCTGTATTATAGTAGTTTTCAGCTCTTCTTTTACATTAGTAGTTTTTCATTTGTACTTTTTCATTTCTAGTTTTCCATTTCTTCTATTTCATTTTCTATCATTTCATTTTTGCTATTTCAATTTTGTTGTTTCATTTCTGCTATGAAATTTCTTTCTTTTTGTTCTTTTCGACTTCATTTTTTTTGTCAAAATAAAATGTTGGGTCAGTTTTACCACAACGACGCTTCTGCAAAGTATTGTTAATCAATAGCAATCAATATTACACAACTGTCATGATGTTCCCCTTGAAGGCATCATTGAAATTGTTATCTTCTTTCACTGTTGTTTTAAGAGATAGTTGGTTTTATCCCGCTTCTGCTTTCATTTTCTTCATCCATTTCGACATTCAAAAGAGCAAGTTCAGAAAAAAAAATTCCTTGAAGTCAAGAAATTTTTTTAGTTGAATGAATATGCTTATAGGGATAAACCCCCTCATACTTAACACTTTCCATGAGTTATTCCAGAATTCCTGGTCATTATTCCCTTAAATCCGCTCACTTCCCCATGATTGCATAATCATTCTGGTTATATCTTCTTGATTTGATGTTACTTGGTCTACGAAATCATACATTTTGAGTTCTCAATATGTTGGAAACATAGTTCCTTATGGATTCACCAATTTTTTGACGATCAAAATCATAACGATGAAATCCTCCCACAAATTATTGCAAAATCACTATTATTTAACTATGCTAATAATATAATACTAGTAGGTGGGACCCCCTTGTATACTAGAGGCACAAGGATAGACATATTATACATGCTTTGCTGCTATTTTTTATGCTTCCTACACAGTCCTACTTTTTGGACAGTGCAGTCTTGGTTTCATTTGACATGATAATATGTGGATGATGCAATTTTGTGGAATTCTTTTTGCGATACAAAACAATTTTACAGTTATGAGGATCATGTTATTTACATTTGCTATGATTTAACCTTGTCACTAATCCTTATGATGGATTACCTAGCCACATATATGCAATAGATATTTTAATGGTAGCATGATCAAAACAAAGAAAAATGATTATGAAAAGATTCTAATGTATAACAAAGGGAAAGAAGTTATATGTTTGAGCTATGATAAAGGACTATATGCAAGTTTGAATTGAAAATTTAAGGGATGTTAGTGTTATTCCTAACTATTATACTATTGTTGGTTAGTGGACTATGCAAATTTCATTAGATTTGAATGGATGCGCATATAAAATTTTAATATGTATTATGGCATGGAGTTATGGCAAGGGTTAATGTGTAAATGATATTGGGTGGCACACTATGCAATGGATACCGTCACATATTTCACGATGGTTTGGCATTGAATACTCATTGGTTATATACCTTAATTTTTAGTGAATGTGATGCTTATTGGGTTATCTCGTAATTCAAATTGAATGGGCCAGGTGATGGAAGCAACGTGAATTTACTGTACATCACTCCATACTTTCCCTATCACCCGTCACCCTAGCATTGTGCCATTGTTTCATTTTTTTCTATGTTGGTTGTGAAGCTTCGTATTTTTAGGCTCTTTAAAGAAAGAAGGCTCGACCAACTCGCCATTTAATAATTTTTCCACATGTATGATTCTTTTTCTCTCCATCCATGAGGTATTCTCTGTTGTATGAACAAATGATGTCTCATTTGTTGGAAGATTGGTTGTTGTCATTGATGTCAACACTAGTCATGGGTTTTGGACTGCAAGATTGATGAAGGTATTTGGACATGAAGGAAAATTCACATGCAGATACAACACCCATGGATGGATAGTATACATCATGTTGTTTTCAGTGGTATGTGGCATGTCATGTGGATCCTGATGGTTGAGGAGAAATGAATCTTTGAATATGACAAAGTGAATTGAAGAAAGAAGTACATGTAGGCCCTGAAGATAATTAAAGAAACGAATTACAAAATAAGAAAGTGTCAGGTCCGCCCTAATGTTAAAAGGAAGTGACATAAATGGTATAAATAAACATAATTATACATTCATTTGATACAAGTCAAATTTCAAAGGTAATAAAAAGAAAAGAAGGCCGGATTTCAAGGGAGGATGAAGTCTTTTGGTGATGTGTTCTAAGGTATGTTATTTTCAGGTCATCTTACCATTTTTTATATAATTTGTTTTCTAGAAATAGTCATATGGTGAAATTGATATGGTACTGAGAAGACATATAAAGGTACCTCTCATAAAAATTTCATCTCTTGATTTGCTATAATTATGGAGATACACTCTCTGGAAGATAGGGTTTGTGACCAGTCTTGAAGCTAGTCAATAAACATGTGTTCTGGGTAAAACAGTAATAACTTATTCATCGAGAATCCAAATGAAGTGGGACAAATTTCATTGGAAAGAGTACAGACTATAGTTTCTTTTGTGTGAGTTTTGGAATCAGATGTTAATTATTGAGCACGAGGCATTATGTGCAAGTTCACTCTCCTGAATAGACCAGAATTGAATAAAGTCTACCATTCTTCCTATAACCTCTTTTTGGAGAGGATTCAAGGAGTGAAACTTGGAGGAGTTTCAGAGAATACATTGAGTAATATTATCTATAGGATCAGAGTACTCCAATAATTGAAGAATTGCAGAAAATGAAGAAGTCTCAGGAAGCATTATCAGGTTCTATGTGATGATTGGTTGATGGTGATGATTTAATGTAAAGTTTTATTATCTCTCATATATTCTTGGGTGGAAGGAAGGGGCAAGGATGGAGAGTTCAAATCTCTCTGTATATTGGAGGATTGTATATTCCTCTTGGAGGTTTATCCCTCCCTTTACATTTGGAATCTGTAGCTACCTTTGGAAGTCATTACTTCCCTTGAACAATAACTATTGATTATTTCTCATATATTGTGCATGGTGTATTGTGGTGTATTGGTGTAACTCTTACACTATTGTTCATTTCTCATTGTATATAGTTTAATGGTTTAAGCATAAGTTGAAAAAGGTTTTAAATTGTACTTGATACTGATTCACCCCCATCTCAGTATCAACAATTGGTATCAGAGCAGGTTGCCTTCAGACCAGTTTAACCACTGCTAGGAAAATCTTGAGCAGAGATGGATGACCATGAGCACATTTCAAATGGGATTCAAAAATTTGACGGAAGAAATTATGCATATTAGAGTGATATAGTGAAAACTTACCTAACATCTTTGGGAGTAGACATTTGGAACTCAATTGTAAATGGATATGTAATCCCAAATAATGCTCCAACTGATCCAAATGAGAAGAAGCTTATGAGTTGTAATTCAAAAGCCAGACATGTTATTCTAGCAGCATTGGAACCAACCATTGCTAGAAAAGTGATGGGATGAAACACTGGTAAAGAGGTATGGGAAAAACACAATAATATCTATGAAGGTGATCCAAAAGTTAAGAAAGTCAAGCTTCAATGACATAGAGCAGAATTTGAAAATTTGAAGATGAATGAAAAGGAAGATATTTCAACCTATCTTCTTAGAGTTGATGAAGTTGTTAATGCTATCCGAGGATTAGGTGAAGATCTTGATTAATCGTTGGTTGTACAAAAAGTGTTGATATCACTTCTCTTGAAGTATGATGCTAAGGTCTCTGCCATTGAAGAAACTAGGGACTTGACCAAAATGACAATGGATGAATTACATGGGAATCTTATGGCATATGAAATGAGAACAGGTATAGAAAGTGACCAGACAAACAATGAAGCAGCCTTTAAATCCATAAAGAAGACAAAATACAAGGATAACGACCTTGATGAAGAAATAACAAATTTCATAAGAAGGTTCCAAAAAGGAAGTGGAAGATACAAAAGTAAGTCTCCTCTCAAATGCTTTAATTGTGGTAGAATATGACATATTGTTTAAAACTAATACTATAAAAAGAGAAGTCTCAACAATAAAAAGAGCTTCTACTCCAAGGAAGAAGGTTACCTTTTTCCATTAAACTCAGGGGGAGAAGCCATACCCTTTGCTATTGATGTCAAAGGGGGAGATAAATTGGGATCATGATGATAGGGGGAGCATGAGTGTTTCCATCAATGACAAAGGGGGACATTGTTGGAAGATTGGTTGTTGTCATTGATGTCAACCCTAGTCATGGGTTTTGGATCGCAAGATTGACGAAGGTATTTGGGCATGAAGGAAAATGCACATGCAGATACAACACCCATGGATGGATAGTATACATCATGTTTTTTCTGGTGGTATGTGGCACATCACGTGGATCCTCATGGTTGAGGATAAATGATTTTTTGAAGATGACAAAGTGAATTGAAGAAGGAAGTACATGTAGGCCCTGAAGATAATTAAAGAAAATAATTACAAAATAAGAAAGTGTCAGGTCGACCCTAATGTTAAAAGGAAGTGACATAAATGGTATAAATAAACATCATTATACATTCATTTGATACAAGTCGAATTTCAGAGGTAATAAGAAGAAAATAAGGCCGGATTTCAAGGGAGGATGAAGTCTTTTGGTGATGTGTTCTAAGGTATGTTATTTTCAGCACATCTTACCATTTTTGCTATAACTTGTTTTCTAGAATGATTCATATGGTGAAATCGCTATGGTATTGAGAATACATATCAAGGTATCTCTGGTAAAAAGTTCATCTCTTGATTCGCTATAATTATGGAGATACACTCTGTGGAATATAGGGTTTGTTACCAATCCTCAAGCTAGTCAATAAACATGTGTTCCAGGTAAAACAATCATAACTTCTTCATCAAGAATCCAAATGAAGTGGGAAAACTTTCATTGTAAATAGTAAGGACTTTAGTTTCTTGTGTGAGAGTTTTAGAATCGAATGTTAATTGCAACAACCCTGGTTAAATAGTTGCATAGGGTTTATTAAGTATAATTAATTACATAATTAACTGTCATAATATGTTTTAGTTAAACAATGATTAGTTATTAATAATATTATTTATTTATTTATTTATTAATTAATTGTTTATAATTGTTGATTGATTGATTAATTAATTGATTGATTACTTAACACATTCAACGATTTGGGTTATAAATTAAATGGCTTAATAACTTTAATTTATTATGAAACTTTATGTATGACAGGAAAGGATAAGATAATAAAGGAAAGGGGATAAGGTAATAATGGGGAGGATAAGGTAATTAATGGAGGATAGGGAGTTGGTTAATGGGGGGAGATATGACAGGAAGAGTCATACGGGAAGGAGTATTATGAAAGATTGGGGAGGAGAGGACTGTAGGTGGTTGTTGGATATTTTTTCCTGGTTTTGAGGAGTTTGGTTTTGGGAGTTTAGGCGAACCATTACAGTGGGCACCATGTTGCTGGGGGTTTTGGGCATGGGGGGTAGGATTCCTTATGATATCCTGGAGCTAGGGAGATGGACAGGCTTCTCCTAGCTGGCTGGGTGGTTAGTCGGTTTGGGCAGGGTTTCGTCAAAAGCAACAGGTTGGGCAAGGCAACAGGGAGGACAACCAGATAAGCAAGAGTTTAGCATTAGGAAGGGGTATTTTATTTATGGATTTTCTAAGTTATGTAATGATTATGTAATTTATTTTCATGATGTAAACAAATTTAATTTCTGCCAAATATTATATGCTTATATGATGATTAATGAATTATTTACGCACTAAAGGAAATTCTAGCTTGAAATTCTATTTTTAATTGTATGAAATTTTTAGGCTTAATTAATTGAGGTCACTACACATGGTATCAGAGCTTTGGTTTGAAGCACTGGAGCCTTAAGGGCCTACCTACAATTCTTTCTTTAGAACCAACCCCTGTTCACCTGTGAACCTATAAAAAAAAACCTGTAAGAAACCTTATAAAAGATAGATGAGCTTTTCAAAAAAAAATGTTGTTTTTATTTATTTATTTACATACCTACTTAATTTTTTTTTTTATTTACTTACTTTTCTAAAATAAAATTATTATTATACGGTAAGTAAATATATATATATATATATATATTTGTATTAAAAAAAAGGAAAACCCTAGGATATGGTGGTCGATGGGAATGGAACCCAGACCTTCCAAATAAGAAAAGTAAATAAGCAAGCCCTAGTTTCAAGCATTCAAGCCAAATGTTGAGCCAAGCACCTAACACAACACACAACTCAACACCAAATCCAACGCTAAAGTTAAGCGCAAGTCACATGAAAGATTCCATGTCTTGAGCCTTTCACTATGCATAAAGAAAAACAAACCTGCAAAATAACCCAGCCAAGCACCTGTAAACAAATTTATTGTCAGTTCCTAGAATATAAAAGAAACTCACTTATTTTTTTTTTTATAAATAATGAGCTAGAATATGTCTAACGAAGGCATAGAGTACAAAGCCTGTTCTAGATGCATATCCCATTGTGGGAAATTTCTCAGGCAGGGTGGGGACTTTAATCACCGTGAACAGGTTGGAAATCAACTCTATCGGGATCATAGATATCTAAGAGCATTAATACCATGCCAACATGGCATAACAAGAAGTATATTAAAAGTTGTTGGGCTGAAAGCCCAATCTCCAAGTCATATCGACATCAACCGAGAGATAAGCATTGCAAATATACAACAACAACATACAAGCCAACGCCTAAGCACCAACACCAAGCGACAAGGAAGGAGGAGCATTGAGTCTGCACAACACGTCAGCGCAAGTGAGCGCTCAAATATTTGTGTTGCGCTAAGATTAAATCTTGACAAGTTTTCCTTGGGCTTTTAGTTATTTATATGCAATTATTCCAATATGGAGATGGAAATGATCATGAAAACCTTTCAGTCCGCACCAAGTAAGGCCTTCAGGACCAACTCTTCAAAGGGTTGACATTTCAGTCAAGGTAAAAACAATTTGTTGTTACAAGCAAACCCATTAAACCCCACACGCACACATATGACTCTACTCCATCTATCCCCAAATTTGACTTTTGCATCGGAAAACAATGAAAAATAGAGCAATAAAGTAAATTTGAACTGACCTGTACATACACGCAGTTTTGAATGATAAGAAATCAGGAGATGGGTTGGGGTTTGTCTTGGTCATAATTATTATTCTCATTACTCTTGGAAGTGGAGATGGAAGGCAGGGCATTGGATCCTTTGAAGAACCAGTCGAGTGCGAAGAAGGAAACACCAACAAAAATGGCAGCGCTCCATGCCTGAGAAGACCACGAGACCACATGCTACAACAATATAAGAATAAAAAAAAATTATAAAAAAAAAGGCACATAAGTCAAAACCTAGCGCACAAGCGCAAACGCCATACAAACGCACCATTGTACACATGGTTCCTAGGTTTAGCATTCCCTTAATCCAATTTTGACTTCATTTGACCTCAAAATATGTGTTTCTCCTGCTTCATCATGACCTCCAGAAGACGAATTAAAAATCCAAAGAACTCCTGATAACTGCAAATAAATCTACTGTCGCACCACCCTTTAAAGTTTTCTCGCCCCAGCTTTAAAGGAAGGACAAGTTTTATTTACATGTTGTAAAGCTCGATCCAAAGGGTCAAAATCTTCAAGAACCGAAAGCTAACTGCAAAGAAGACAGTCATGTAGCAAAAAGAACAAGCGAGAACCTACTAAATCATAAATCTAATAGCTACCACCAATACCAAATATTTGATGTTTTTGGCCATTGATGATTACTCTGGGAGATTATTAACGACAGATGGGAAATGAGGGATGGAGTCTGAGAGGACTTGCACTATATAGGAATTCTCATGCGTATCGCATGAGGACAAGTACAAACTCACCACACAAGTCAAATCCAACCTCAAAAAAAAAAACAACACACATAATACCAATCTCAGAGCCGAAGCCAAGACCAAGGAAAAGCCACAAGAGATCCCACAAGGGGTGCATAGGGAGCCTGTAGGCATGCAGCTGGTTGTGGTGCAAAAGGGGTGAAAACCAGTCGTACCACACAACGCATAAGAATTAGAAATCAATGCCAAAGGCCTCCTTGATCTGGCCTGCTTCCTTGCAATTCATGGGTTGGATTCACAGCCACTAACACACGCCTAAAAAACAAATTTAAACAAAATTATTTCAAGAAGATGAAAAACAATGGCAACCACAGATTTAACAGTAAATAAAACACCCAATAGAAAATATCAAGCTCAACAAACGTACCAAGACATGGAGGAGCATCCCACAAAGGAATGGAGGAACGTGCCACTGTACACGACGCGCCCTCCAGACCTTGAAACCATGAACACGAGGGTCGACTGAGCGGAGAGATGGCCATGGCCAGCCTCATCCTTCACCTAGAGTGTTTGACAAAAAAAAATGAAATGAAAAGGAAGAGAGGGTACGGTTCGAAGAGATAAGGATGAGGAAATTAAGGTTAGGGGATAAGAACGGAGGAGAGGGGGCACGTGGGCCTCATGCGAGGACCCACTGCCCGACACTAGATTTTTTTTATTATTATTTTATTTCCTTTATTATTAATTATTTTTATTTATTTATTATTTTTATTTTTCTTTATTTATTTTTATTTTAATTGTAATGTAATTATTTATTCTATTTTTTTTTTATTATTATTTTAGTTAACTGTTATTTTTATTATTTTTATAAAAATAAAAATAAAGATATTTTATTAAAGATATTGTTATTATCTTTAATTAAGGTTTAAATTATTAATGTTTAATTTAGGTTAAATATTAATTATTTAATAACAATAATATTTAAATCTGAATATATATACAAGTGATAACTAATCAACTAATTAATGTGAATAATTAGGAATATTAATTAATTTAATTGGTTAATTAAACTAGGGATTAACTAAGTGATTAGTTAGGTACTTAAGTAGGATACCAATGATAATAATAAAATTTCTGGATTTACTAAATGCATTGATTAAGACGACTAAAACTTAGGCTTTTTTGATTAAGTTTAGTCTAGATTATTAGTTTTTAGTAATTAATCAACATTAAGTTGGAAGTCACCTTAATTAGTTATAAACGCGAAGTATATGGACTTTCAACAATATAAGCGGGAGGGGGTTTCATGCGCACTAGGTAGGTAAGTTAGAGAAACTGGTGAGTATGGTGCAAAGCTAGCATAGCTATGAGGCAAGGGAGTCAATAGTTTTCTTAGGCAAATAAATCAAACTTAGACGCTTTAGCCCTAACCTAGCCACTCCCCTAAAGAGAGTAACGTCTGTTTACAGACAAGTAAAAAGAAACTTACGCCTAACCCTGTTTTCTAGTTAAGTTGCGCAATGAGAAATGACCTTGAACTCACCTTGACAACTTTGGTTGATGCAGGTTAAATCATATAAGATGGTTAGGAATCGAGGGAATCGAGGCAGAGGAGCATCGTCGCAGGCACTGCCAACACCGCTAGCGACGCTGCCACCATTGCCCGAACTAGCTCTCATACTGCACTCTTTCGAGGCCATAAATGAGACTTTAAAGGGGCGACAATCGGCATGGATTGAAGTGGAACCCCCACCATATGGAACGGGTAATCCAGAAGCGTCAAGGATTTCAGGGGGAGGACCTTCCCCCGAAGACATCACTCGATAATTGCGTAAGATCAAACTTTTGGAGTTTTCCAGGGGTCAGTCCAGTGAACACGCGAAAGAATGGTTGGAAGGCATGACAAGGTGTTTTTCCTTAAGGGACTATGCGTCCACCTCAAAGGAGAAAATATCGATTTTTCAGTTAAGAGACAACGCCTTAAACTTGTGGGGAAACCTAGAAAGACAATTGAATCTTACCCTGGATACAGTATCTTGGGAACTTTTCGAGGAGAGGTTCTGAAGGAAATATCTGCCAGCTTACTCTGAGGAACAACAGGTAGGAGCATTTCATGCCTTAGTACAAGAAATAGAACTATAGAGGAATATAAGATTAGGTTTATGGAATTGGTCAAGTATGTTTCATATATGGATAATGACCAACGACAGGCAGAAGGCTTTGTCTATGGGTTGAACCCTAAGATAAGGGCTATGGTACTAATGTGGAAACCATCTTCAGTAGTGGAAGTTGTGGAAAATGCACGTTATGCGGAGGAACACATGAACTTAACTGGAGGTATGAGACCTTCCTTTCTGCATCGTCCTAGATTTGTGGGGAAGGCCCCTAGGAAATTTCCTAGGGGAGGGGGCTCAAATCCACCTCCATATGGTAATAGAGTTGCACCAAGGATAGTAGCCGCAAGGATTTCAATGGCAGTGAGTGCAACGTCTCGTTCATCACCAACGACACAGGCAGGTCCACAACCATCTCAGGGAGAAATTAGTAGGGGCAGGGATTCCAGGGGAAGGAACTCGTTTCAGAGACAGTCACAGAATAGTGTGTAGATTCAATCTTGTGTTGACTGTTGGGGATGTGGAGGAACCCATTACCAGCGTGACTACCTAGAGTTACAATCAAGATTTGTGCATAGAGAAGGAAAGGTCCCGATGGGAAGAGAAAGTAGTAGCCACGAGATTTACGTAGAGGTTAATAATCGTCAGTTTGAACATCAATCCACGGTGGTGGAGTCATCAGGTACGCTAAATCATATCAATGTTAAGATTTTATTTGATTCTGGTGCGACAGATAGTTTCATTTCACCATCTCCATTAGAATAGAGTGGGTTGGCAGCCTACGAGCATGATGAATTTAAACAAGTTGAGATGGCTTCGGGGGAAAAAAAAGTGGTAGGACCTAGCATTGATAATTGTATAGTAGAACTGGGAGTGTGTACTACCAGGATGAAGGTATACGTTACTGCTCTCAGGGTGTACGACCTAATCATTAGAATGGATTGGTTAGAAGCTCATCGAGCTTTGGTAGATTTTTTTGAAAAAAGGGTGCTTTGTCTCGATGACAAAGGAAGGCTAGTAGAGATCCACGATGTACAGAGAAAGGTGTCATTAGGATTTATCTCAACTATGAAGGTTAAGCGATGCTTGAGGCAAGGGTGTCAACTGTATGTAGTGGAAACAGTGAGTGAAAGGAAGGGGCCCTCATTGGATCAGTACCCGGTATTTTCAAAATTTAAGGATGTTTTTCCGAATGAGTTACCAGGGTTACCTCCTGAGAGGGAGCTTGATTTTACTATTGAGCTAAAACCTAGTGCATAACCAATTTCCAAGACTTTGTATCGGATGACAGCGCCGAAACTTTGTGAATTGCAAATGTAGTTGAAAGAGTTACTGGACTTAGGGCTAATAAGGCCCAGTATCTCACCTTGGGGTGCACCAGTAATTTTTGTAAAGAAGAAGGATGGATCCTTACGACTGTGTATAGACTACAGGGACTTGAATCGTGCTACAGTGAAAAATAGGTACCCAATGCCGCGAATAGATGACCTCTTTGATCATATGAAAGGAGCAGCGGTATTCTCAAAGATCGATTTGTGATCAAGGTATCATCAGTTAAGGATCAAGGAAGGTGATATCCCAAAAACTGCCTTTCGAACTCATTTTTGACATTATAAGTTTGTCGTAGTACCTTTCAGATTGACCAATGTGCCAGCAGTATTCATGAGCCTCATGAACGACGTATTCCAAAAGTACTTAGACCGTTTTGTGCAAGTCTTTCTAGATGACATCCTCATCTATTCCAAGAATGAAAGAGAACATGAGGAACACTTGCGAGTGGTGTTGTCCTACCTTAGGGAGAACAAATTGTATGGGAAGTTGTCAAAGTGCTCCTTCTTCCAGAAAGAAATTCACTATTTAGGTCATATCATTTCTGGTGAAGGAATCTTTGTGGACCTAGAAAAGGTAAACGCCATTATGGAGTGGCCAGTGCCAAAAAATGCCCATGAGGTGAGAAGCTTCATGGGGCTAGCAGGGTATTATTGGATATTTGTGGAAGGATTCTCAAAAATATCAAAACCCATCACCACTTTGCAGCTCAAGGGGGTCAGGTATGAATGGACGGAAGAATGTGATAGTGCATTCATCGAGCTTAAGAGGTTACTAACTAGTGCACCAATTCTACGAGTGTCAGATATGGAAAAGGACTTCACAGTCTACACGGATGCCTCGAAGCAAGGGTTGGGGGCCATGCTAATGCAGGATGGAGGAGTGATAGCTTATGCATCAAGGAAGTTGAAGAAATACGAAGAGCTTTACGCCACTCATGATTTAGAGTTGGCAGTTGTAATGCTAGCTCTGAAACTTTGGAAATACTATCTTGTGGGGAAAAAATTTGAGCTCAAAACAGGCCATCAAAGTTTAAAACATCTCTTCACTCAAATGGATCTGAATTGTAGGCAAAGGCGATGGAGTGAGTTTATGAGTGAGTACGATTTTGGTATTTCATACATCAAGGGAAAGAAAAATGTGGTCGCAGATGCCTTGAGTAGGAGACCACATGTCTTCTCCTTGGTACCCTTAAAATTCAATCTGAGGGAACATGTGTTGATGCAACTCCAAGGAGACAGTTAGTATTTAGAGGTTATTTCAAACCTCTGGAGTGGGAGGAAATTAGATCCAAAGTATGAAGGATATAGTCTGGAATCAGACGAACTATTAAGATATCAAGGAAGGATGTACATCCCTGAAGATGGGGATATTCGAAGCATCATACTGAAGGAAGCCCATGGAACACTTTATTGTGTGCATCTGGGTGTGAAGAAGATGTACGCAGACATGAGGAATATTTTCTTCTGGGTAAGCATGAAGTGTGATGTAGTCCATTTTGTCGCCAAATTCCTAGAGTGTCAACAAGTGAAAGCCGACCACCATCACCCGACACGCCTCCTACAACCACATGATGTTCCTATGTCCAAATGGGAAGTCATTTCTATGGATTTTGTTGTGGGGTTGCCACTCACATCTCATAAACACAATGCCATTCTTGTGATAGTGGATAAGTTAACCAAGAGTGTTCATTTTATTCTGGTTAGAGACACTTATGATGTCACTGCTGTGGCACGTGTGTTTGTAAGCGAGGTTATCTGTTTGCACGGGATACCTAAGAAGATCATTTCAGATAGGGACTCTAGATTCACTTCTAGGTTTTGGACAAGTTTGCAGTCAACATTGGGGACTCAATGGAACTTAAGCACAACTTATCATCCTGAAACAAATGGGAATTTAAATAAGAGAGTAAATCAAGTCATGGAAGAAATGCTTAGGATGTATGTCATGGATAATCAAACCCATTGAGAAAAGTACCTACCTTTGGTAGAGTTTGCCTACAATAATAGTTTTCATAGCTCCATCGGAATGCCACCCTATGAAGCTCTGTATGGAAGGCCATGCAGAACACCATTGAGTTGGGATAGATTAGAAGATTGAGTAACAGTTGGGCCATAATTGATTCAAGAGATGGAGGAATAGGTGATTCAAATTAGGAAGAGACTGAAGGAAGCACAGGATAGACAGAAAAGTTATGCGGATGCACACAGGACCGACCAAAGTTATGAAATGGGTGACCAGGTTTTCATTCGTATCAGGCCTAACAAGAGTACCATATGGTTCGGGAAGGGGACAAAGTTGTCACCTCGATTTATAGGACCGTTCAAAATCCAAGAGAAAATTAGACTCATTTCCTATCATCTCGTACTGCCACCCCACTTGCATAAAACTCATAATGTTTTTCATGTATCTGTTTTACGTCATTATGTTGTTGATGAATCACATAAACTAAATTGGAAGGAATTGCAGGTATCGGACATGGGAACCCTCACGGTAGAACCATTACGCATATTGGATCATAGATTTCGACAACTCAGGAACTGTCTGGTAGACCAAGTTAAGGTCCAATGGGACAAGTATAGTCCAAGATCTGCTACTTGGGAAGACGTCGAGACATTATGATGAGACTATCCCTCACTTTTTTGAACACTTCGAGAATATTTTTCTCGGAGGTGGGGTGTATGTAACACCACCTTTTGACGTAGACAACCAGGATTACCTGAGGCTTACACTTTTATTTTATACTAACAGTGAAACTATTAAATGATACACTTAAACTTTTAAGACATATGAACCTTTATGAATGTTTAAATGTTATTGATGATGATGGATATAATGTGATCTACTATGTGAATGCAAATTTTATGAATGTTTAAATGTTATTGATGATGATGGATATAATGCGATCTACTATGTGAATGTAAATTTTATGAATGTTTAAATATTATTGATGATGATGTATATGATGCGACATATTGTGAGAATGTAAATTTTATGAATGTTTAAATTCTATTAGAATGATGTTCGATATGATGCAATCTATTTGGTAAATGATAATTTTATGAATGGGTGTCGAAATTGAATTATGGGATATTATGAGATCTATTTCTAACTTGAAAACTTTGATGTTAAGTTGTTGGTACACGAATACCATATTGAAATGATGATTGTATGAAATTACATGATGATAATGCATAGAAATGTATGAGTTTGTGTTACAGACTAATCTGCAGGTTATGGTCTATGAAATAGCCAAGGAATAATAATGATGAAAGTGGATGGGATGACCACTGGATGAGAAACATTATGGTATGAATATTTGTATGTGAAATTATATTGGTTTGGATGCATTGCTATGATATGTGGACCAGTGCAGGATTTTAGGTGATGAGACTACCCAAAACCGAATAAACAATGACAAAACTCCCAGCAACATGGTGCCACTATATATTCCATTCTAGGGTGTGGACCCTAGTTGTGATTAGGAGGGGTGGAGGCATTTCCCACCGTGTATCCTCTGAAACCTGAAGTCATGGGAGGATGGTGTTAGCTCACGCTCCCCTAGACGTGTGATGATGACTGTCAGTTGCCTGCTAGGGAAGCTTCGTCGAGATAGTGACACTTCTGCTTACGGGTTCTATTTGGGGTTAGGTCAATATAGTTGACGCTCCAAGATAGTTCAACAGAGGAAGGATAGGAATGAAGATGGAAGTAAGTTAGGGAGGAAGGATGAGTAAAAATAGTTGAGAAAGTATGGAGATTTGTCTGATGGTTGAATTTATTGTTTTTCCCTTCTAAAAAGAAAATGTATATATATGAATATGCATAATTACGTAGGTAAACCACAGTTGTCTAAATAAAATTGTTGAACTAGATGATTGTAATTAAAGGATTTCGCAAACATTTGATTGGTTTATTATCTTTTATAAAAGAATAGTCTTGTTGATTGGATTGGATGCATACATAAATTACTATAAGGGTGATAGTTATTGAATATTAGTACATACACGAGACTTGTATGTATTAGCTACACATGCATTTCTTGTACATGTACACTAGTATGAATGAGTTTCTTGGTTTACTTACTAATAATGTCGGTTAATTGTTATGAATGTGTGAACCATGTTTCTTTTCCTTTGTATCATGAGATACCTTAACTTTGGGATGAAGTTTCCTGAAGGGTGGGTGTATGTAACAACCCTGGTTAAATAGTTGCATAGGGTTTATTAAGTATAATTAATTAGATAATTAACTGTCATAATATGTTTTAGTTAAATAATGATTAGTTATTAATAATATTAATTATTTATTTATTTATTAATTAATTGTTTATAACTGTTGATTGATTAATTAATTAATTAATTAATTAATTAACACATTCAATGATTTGGGTTATAAATTAAATGGCTTAATAACTTTAATTTATTATGAAACTTTACGTATGACAGAAAATGATAAGATAATAAAGGAAAGGATAGGATAATAAAGGAAAGGGGATAAGGTAATAATGGGGAGGATAAGGTAATTAATGGAGGATAGAGAGTCGGTGAATGGGGGGAGATATGATGGGAAGAGTCCTACAGGAAGGAGCATTATGAAAGATTGGGGAGGAGAGGACTGTAGGTGGATGTTGGATATTTTTTCCTGGTTTTGAGGAGTTTAGTTTTGGGAGTTTAGGTGAACCATTGCAGGGGGCACCGGGCTGCTGGGGGTTTTGGGCACGGGGGACAAGATTCCTTACAGTATCCTGGAGCTAGGGAGACGGACAAGATGCTCCTAGTTGGTTGGGTGGTTAGTTGGTTTGGGCAAGGTTTCGTCAAAAGTAGTAGGTTGGGAAAGGCAACAAGGAGGATAACCAGATAAGCGAGAGTTTAGCATTAGGAATAGGTATTTTATTTATGGATTTGTTGAGTTATGTAATGATTATGTAATTTATTTTCATGATGTAAACAAATTTAATTTCTGCCACATATTATATGCTTATATGATGATTAATGAATTATTTACGCACTGAAGGAAATTCTAGCTTGAAATTCTATGTTTAATTGTATGAAATTTTTAGGCTTAATTAATTGAGGTCACTACATTAGTTATTGAGCACGGGGCATTCTGTGCAAGTTCACTCTCCTGAATAGACCAGAATTGAATAAAGTCTACCATTCTTCCTATAACCTCTTTTTGGGGAGGATTCAAGGAGTGAAAATTGGAGGCGTTTCAGAGAATACATTGAGTAATATTATCTATAGGATCAGAGTACTCCAAGAATTGAAGAATTGCAGAAAATGAAGAAGTCTCAGGAAGCATTATCAAGTTCTATGTGATGATTGGTTGATGGTGATGATTTAATGTAAAGTTTTATTATCTCTCATATATTATTGGATGGAAGGAAGGGGCAAGGATGGAGAGTTCAAATCTCTCTTGATATTGGAGGATTGTATCTTCATCCTAGAGGTTTATCCCTCCCTTTAAATTTGGAAGCCATAGTTACCTTTGGAAGTCATTACTTCCCTTGAACAATAACTATTGATTATTTCTCATATATTGTGCATGGTGTATTATGGTGTATTGGTGTAACTCTTACACTATTGTTCTTTGCTCATTAGATATAGTTAAATGGTTTAAGTATAAGTTGAAAAAGGTTTTAAATTGTACTTGATACTGATTCACCCCCCTCTCAGTATCAACATTAGTGATTCTTGGATTCTATGTGTTCTTGAGAATTTAGACTGTGTATATGTGTGTTATGGCTCTCTGTGATGACTGTAAATTTTTTGGGATTGCAAGAAAAATAATTGGTTATTTTAAGTTTTGCATTGAATGGTTGCTCGGTCAGTTTAGTATTATGATGGGTCTATGTGGAATAATAAGTAAATGGTGGTACATATGGCTCTGCATTGATGATGGAGTGTTTTGTTCTGTTTATTATTGTTAGTTAATTTGGTCCCTTACAACCATGGTGGTAACCCTTACCCAGTCACAGAGGAATGGCCAACAGTTGTTGTGCTCTTTATTCAAACCCCGAGTTATGGTCGTTGGCCCGTTCTTACTATATTTTCACCAAAGTATCCCAAGATACAGTCTTGGTTGGCCCTAATGTTAATACATACTTAAATGGTTGTGGATTGATACAAGTTGTATCTGAGCATTCTGTCAAAAGGAGGAGTGTGTCCTCACTGGTGTTGTTGTCAAGTTGTTCGTCTCTTAATTATTATAAAGGGATGTTATATTTCTGTGTTTTTTTTTATAACTTCCACTGGTCAATTAAACCTCACCTCTCCTCTGTAAGTGTTAAGCACACCATGTGCACTAAGTTATTTTACTATGCCTGTCTTTTCTCTCCTCGGGTGTTGATCATTGGTCCCGTCTAGGACTTGGAGAGATAAGTAAGACTGTGTGGCTCATTGTTGTGTTTTTTTCAAAAGGTATTTTTTCTTGTGGTTGATACAAGTCTCGAAATACCATCAACTCTCTCTGTTATTGTTAAAATATGAATGCACTCTTATTGTCTCTGTGCATTTGATTTTGACAAAGCCTGATTAGATTCCATCTATATTTTCTCTCTTTGGGCACCTTTTGGGTTGTCAAGTATTGGTTTCTCAATTAAATGGTTATGGAAGTATTTAAGAGACGTGCTCTCTCATCGCGTCTCTGGTTGGTCCTTCTATGATAAAATTGGTTGAACAAATAAAAATGGAAGCAGGTGCTTGCATACAATCGAGAGTTGTCTTCTTTTCGTTATGGTTTCTCTCACTGTGTTTTCACCAGTGTGGTCTTGATTGTGAATGAAAACACTTGTGTGGTTTTGCTAATCCTAATCAGGGTTCTGGCCAATTTAAAAGATGATGTCTGTGTGTAGTTGGTTATGTTTTCTTCATATATTATATTGGATCATCGTACATATTACCAATGGTTTTAAAACAAAGTTATACCCACATAGATAAGGCTCGGGGTTTATGTTTCAGTTGACTATTGTTTCATTTCAATATTTTGTGAATGATATGATGAAGGTTGTGTATAATCGGGCATGCTTTGAAGTCTATTCACGTTTTAAAAAGAGACCCGTGTACATTTTAATTAGGCCCGATTGTTTATTAGTAAACAATGGATATGGATTATTATCGTGGTGCATTATAGATTATCAGGGATAGATGTCAAGCATATTTTTGTGCATTTTTTTATTATTTTTAAAAGAAAAAAAAAGGAAAGAAGGGATCAACGTTTTGTTAAAGAAGACTGTTGAATGGAAAGGTTTTTTTATAAGTTATGATTGCAAAGACTATTATGAATTAAGGAATTCTGGGACATTTAATTATTGGAACAACAAGCAGTTTAGTATACAATTGAGAAATAGTGAATGTTGGTGTTTTTTAGATTGATTTTAATACAGAGTTATGATCATTGATTATTTAATTTTTTTATGAATAGTATCCATTAAATCCCCTTTCATTTTCTCACTTTTTCACTCATTACGAATCCTCTCACAATCCCAGATTCACTTTGCACGCCATGTTCTTAAAATTAAATTAAAATGAAATGGAAACTCTGTATTACAACAATTAAAAGATGACACATAGATGGTTCACAGTTGATATGATTTTGTATTGTAACACAATTGATTGTTTAATGATTTGTTGAGCAGTAATCATGTCCTTAATCCCTTTCAATTTTTTACTTTTCCACTCAATAAAACCCCCTCAGATATCCCAAAACCCTTATTCATCCCCTGCTCATTGACAAGTATTAAATGAATTTTATGGATTGGATTTCATGGGTCTGATGTGATTGTTGAGCCAAACTTTGTTTCATATTAAAGAGATGTCATGTATGGTTTGTTTAATAATATATTTTCTAATAAACATTGCATAAAGGATGAAATTCTTTATCAGAGGAATCCATGGCCGAAATAACAAGGGAAGAGGGAATTGGAACAGAGGGCCTAGAAGGCCAAGATTCTTGATACATCTTGATATAGATCCACAAGAGTTAAACCAACTCTTCCAAACTAGATTTTTCATTTGGATAGGACAAGGGGTAGTCCAAACTAATCCAGAAAGGCCTCCCTCAAACCCCAACATGTCCTTGGTATGCATGTCCCCCCTCATGTTTAATTGCAACCTGAATTCCCCGAGAATGACAGATGGTAGGATATTGTTCACCTAGTAGTCTCCCAACATCGTGGCTGGCCCAATTTGTCTCTACCTTCTCCCCCTCCATCAGTTAAACCAAATGTCCAAATTTCCCCTACACACTCACCTGTAGAGTCTTCCCATGCAAGAAAAATAATCAAAACTGAATCCCACCACATGCATGATAAATGAAAAGTTGTTTCTGCCCCCTCCTCTCCCTCAAGTGATTCAACCAAATATATTTCATCTCGCATGCACTTGATAGATGATTGTTCTCATGTCATCAATGATATCAAGACTAAAGACTCCACATAGCCTAAGGATAATTCAAGAAGGTCAAAGGGAGACAACAACAACAAAGGGAATATTGCCTCCCAAAGTGGAAAATATGGTTTTTGAGTACATTTTATTATTAATTGTTGACAACAGTTGACTGCTGAAGTTTTTGGATAGCATATTAGTTTTGGATATTTTGGATATTATATTTTTGGATATGGTTTAAAATATCGTTGATATTTAATTTTCAAATTATGAGAATGATGATGGTAGCCATAAGGAGGGATGTGTTTGATTGATTGACTAGTTATGTTTATTTTTGTTATGAAAGACCCTTATTATTATTATTTTAATTCTTCCCCTAAATTGAAAGTTAGTTGAGTTTTAGCTAACTTGACTAAAATAAATATTTTAACTACCTCAACTAACTTGGGATGCATAAAATAAAAATGAAGAGGAATAACAAGAAAAGAATAGAAGAAAAAAACATACTAAGGTTTTCTATTAAGTTTTATTGAGATAGTTCAATTTTCATTCATTCTTCAATTCATTAAAAGCCTAATTCTCTTTTATGACAATAGGGTCCTATTGTGGACAATAAGATTCAAAGTTGAATTACATCATTCAAACACTTGTTTTTATAGGTGTTGATCTATATTTGATAGTCTGTGTAGACTTGTATGTTTATGAATTAAATTTCATGATTGATAAACGATATTGGGCAGAGTCGAGTGGGAAACAATCTGTGGCAAGCTCATCCAACTTTTAAAGTTCATTTTTTTTACTTTTTGTCAGAATTCCTTTTACTTTTTTCTTTGCATGCACAGTTAAAATCGTTGAGTGGAGGAATTTGGTCCAAACACCCTCAGGGATTTTTGTAAAGTGAACGGTTCTTTTGATTTCTTGGAATGAAATAAGAGATTGTTATTCTCTCTCATCTGTGTTAATATGTGACTTGGTATTTTTTCTTTTGTCTCCACATTTACTTTTTCATTTTTTATATTCATAAAATTATATAAAAAATGTTGAATTTTACAATAATCTTCTATTTTTAAAAAATCAGCCCAATCCCTTGTAACTAATACTTGTGGATTGAGAAACAACTTTTGGGACTATAAACAGAGGGTGATATTCCCATATATATTTCCTTAGCCAAGGAAGATTTGAAAATGATTGAGTAAGATTATTTCATATCTTTTCCTCAACAATACCCTTTCATCTTTGCATTTACTCATAATTTGCTTGTCCCTTAGAGGTCAGAGTTTGGCAGAAGCACACCACCGATTTTTTAAGTCTCAAGACTCAACTTTTTGCTCACCTCCACTCAACGATTTTAACTGTGCATGAAAAAAATAATTCCTCCTTTTCGCTCGATTCCTAGTATGGGTATGCTATCCTTGCCTTTAATTCCTTCCAGATATCAGTGGTTTCCATGTGATCTCTGCTGAGCCAATCTCACCCTCAGCCTTGGCCTCTATGAATCACTCTCCACTAAGTTTCCTCACTTAACCTTGTTTTTAGATATGACAGTTTTATAGTTGATTGTAAGTTCTATCCTTTACATCTCAGGTAAAATGTCTAATTTATTGTGAAAGTTTGTATCTAACATTATAGTTGGATGATGCTAAAATTTATAAAATGTATGATTGAAAATCCAAGCAATAGTTGGGCTCATGATAGCACACTAGTAAATTATGGTTATTAATTAATTACCAAATTGGTTATACCGGACTAACTTGGTATGCATGCTTTCATGTTACTAAAGTTTGTCCTCCACTAAATAACAAGAATTGGATGTACCACATTTATTATGGTAGGTAAGAACTATATAGTTTATGTGGCATATTTTAAACATGCTTGAGCCCAATGACCAAATTTATTCCTAATTTTAGGATCATGGGGTTGAATTCCAACTAAGGTAATCTGAATTTATACTTTACCAAATTTTCAATGCTAGGTGGCTTATGGTCAATCCACCCCTTTTCACCCTTTTTTAGTTAGTCCGTTTTCTTAAACATTTTATGCATGACACTTTTGTTGGTGGGAATTAGTTGACCTTGCACAATTTGTTTAGCATAACAATTAAATTTTTTATGCCACGATTAATGGATAGTTTCCTAGCGCAATGATTTTGCAATGCCAATGAATGATGTAGTGAATAATTTGATCACGCACACCGATTAATGTTGCGCAAAGTTATCTATGTGGCTATATATCTCGTGCATCTCGAGTAGTTGATGTAAATAGTGATTGTTGATTAGAATTATAGTGCACAATTCCTTAATGTGATATAGGACTAGATAATGTATTTAGACTCTTTGTGCACACTATATTATATGTAATTTATGGTTATGGACATTAGACTACTTTCATGTAATGAATTTATGATGTGGTGAATGATGGTTAGACCTTAGATATTTGCGCAATGAATTAATTGATGACACTCTTGCACCTCAACTCAAGGCGATGTATGATTTATGTATGTGATTAGATTTCCTTACACAACAAATGAATACAGTCGTTTACCATGCACTTTCTCTTATGTTTTCATATGATGAATTAAAAAACATTAATTGTGCCATTCAATTTATCAACTAATGATTGATGTAGACATTAGACTTCTTGCGCCATGAAAAATTAATTGTAACAAATGATTGTTTAGGTATTATATTTCTCGCACGCCATGGAATAAATGTTGAATTGTGTTGACCACACTACGTCGTAATTTATGTTGTGGCATGAATGATTAGTAACTAGGTTTCTCTCACGCATTAATTAAGTTGGCTTGTGAATATTCTAGAATTGTTACTCTTGTGCACAACGATCTTTAAATATTGATGTATGATTGATACGATGATGGTTACCCTTGCACTTGGTTAATGATATAAGATTGATAGACTGATGAAATGGATGATTGTTGATGTCGTATATTAGCTACTTGCTTGGATGGATTGTGTTAGTGGGACGTAGATGCCTCCTTGTTCCTTAAAACAGTCGCCAACCTTGAGACCTTAAATCGTTAAAATCAATTGGAACCTGGGCTTAAACGTTGATTATTTGTCCTGGAGGTCCTAACCTTGCAAGGTAGGTTGGGAGGGTAGTATATTGTGTGATTTATGTGAATATCTTTATGATCCCTATGATTCGTTATGTTATCTTATGTTTTCTTGGTGTTATCTAATAATTGTCCTTATGATATGTGTTGAACGTTTAAGATTGTATCGTTATGCATCGTCATTAAATGTTTAATGCAATGATGTTGGGAGGCTAATAATTAATCTGTTAATACATTGACATGTCGGTCATGGTCCATGATGACGATGTGTCGTCTTGTGTCCTAAATGATTATCAAAGAATTAATTGTTTCGTTAATATATGTGAATGATGTGTTGATGATGTTGTTATTTTTATGATGTTTTAAATTACTAACACAACATTAAAAGAAAAAAAAATGTATGTTATTTGATTCTTGTTGACATAAGGGCGGGGCCATTACAAAATGGAACTTATAAATAGAACTCTAAACAATATTATTCCCAGGCTCCCAATGGTAGAGTAAGTCGGGTAAAGGAAATGAAACATTGAGATAGAATGTACGCATAGTCAAAATGAAACATAGGAACCAAATTCATCCAACAAAGGAAAATAAAGGACAGAGAAATGAAACCTTAGGTTTGTCTAGCTTGAACTAGTAGGAACCCTTACCTTCCTCTGGAAGTTCACCAAACAATGAAGTGAAAGATCAAGAATTGTGCATGACGGTCGGGACTCACCCTCCTAGTTCTTGTTTCCAATAAATCACACTTGGAACACAGAAACACTGCCACAGATGGTTAAGGATATAAGATCATTTATGAGTACATGGTAAGTCCAACCCAAAAATTAACAATTTCCAACCACCCTTGTATTAATTTCCAAAGCATGATTAAAGATCATATAATCGACGCCAAGCATGATTAACTATTCAATAACAAACATAATGATAATACGATTAAGGGATTAATCTTTACACATATGTTTCCATATTAAAATGGTTGAAATAAGTCACCTTCACATGCATTGATAGTAGTCAATCGAAATATTCTGCCAACTTAGGTTAAGGTAAGCCCGATAGCGACAAGGGTCTCCCTTAGGGTGACCAACGAAGGTTCTTATTAAAAAATGCATACATAAGAATCTCAACCTAATATTTAATCTTACGACAAATAATTGTAACATAGTTTCAATTTATAACACAAAGAATATGAAGTAGGACATGCAAGTATAGTTGTACTTGTTAATTCTAATGGTAAAAACTTCAAATATAAGAGTTGTCTTGATAACAAGATTTAAATGATTGAGTAATGTTCCATATTTAATGTGAATATAAAAGTTATGGTATATAAAAAGAAAAACAAATTGGTTGTGTGACATAATGTTATCAGATCTTTAGGAAGCACACTTAGCCTTATGAGATAAACTACGAAGACTAATTAACTATTGTTATATTTATTCTTACCACTAGGAAGAAGATTTTGAATTTCAGGAAGGATGACAAAAGTAACTATTCTACTTGAAGAAGGGTCACATCAAAATGAACCAAAAAATCATGAACAAGGAAATATTGGTGAAGGAAATATATGGGTTAATTCGAATGAAAGCAGGTATAATAGAAAATCATAATTAATTCAATCTGTACAGGGTATAAGAGAAGAATTGAAAACTGTTAAATAAGATAATGAATGAATTATAAAGACACAAGAAGAACTTAATGGAACAATGTTAGACAAATTGTGTAATCAAAATTCTAACAAGGATAAAGTTCAACTTTCCAGTAAGTCTAAAACTGATGTGCGCAAGAAGAATTCAAGGAAATTTGAATAGACTGAATCAATGACAGAATCTGTTTTTAACGAAACTGAAATTTCAAGTGAGGACATTGCCAAACTGGAACAAAGAACTAAAAAGAAACATAAGCATCATGAGGAAATTATGGGAGAATTTAAAAAGATAAAACCTCCAATGTTTAACAGTGAGATTGAGACTAGAGAAGAGGTATAAGCTTGGATTTTTGGGATGCAAAAATACTTCCATATATATAATTATTTAACTGAACTTCAAGCAAGAATGACTATCTATAATCTGACTGAGAAGGCATATATTTGGTGGCAAGGTACTAAAAGGGTAAATAATATTAAGGTTCACGTAAAATCACTTGGAAAATTTTTAAGAGATATTTTAAGAAACAATATTATGAAAGTAAGGCTAAAGAATTTTATGAATTGAAACTTGGAAATTAAACCATGAAGGACTTTTCTAGAAACTTTTTAAGCTTATTATGCTATGTACCATATATTGTGGATGAAAAACCAAAGATACAACACTTCTTGAGTTGCCTACCTTATAGAAAGATAGGATTGAATTTGACAATCCTAAGACTTTAGAAGAAGCTATGTGTAAGGATAAATTATGTTTTGAACAATATAAAACCAGAAATGAAAATACTAAAAACTGGAAGGGAAATAAAGTGGAAAGGTTCGATCCGTGAAGAAAAGAAAGAAAGTTTTTAAATAAGAACATTGCAAAAAGGTTTTAGGGAAATAACTACAGAAAAAATAATTCTTATAACCCGTCTGATAAAAAAAATGCAAAACCAACAACTTTTTATAACAAAGAAACTACCCAAAAAGAACCAGTAAAGTGTTGGGAGTGTGGTGAACCACATTATTTCAAGGATTGTCCTCACAGAAAGAAAAACAACAGAAATATACATATAGTTCGAGAAGATACTACAGTTGGTGAAATAGCAAGGAGTACCCCAAATATTAGCGTAGCCTTGGAGAACAAAAAAGAAGATCATCAAGCTTCCATGGTGGAAGTAGAAGGTATGTTGAATAATCAATCAATTTCCATTTTGATTGATCTACTAGTCTAATTTATGTTTCAACTAAAATAGTAGAAATTTGTAAGTTGCGAAAAGAAAAAATTGAAAAGCATGGCTAGTACAACTTACTAAAGGAACAAAAAGGAAGGCTACAAATCTTATTAAAGGTTGTGAAATTAGTATGAATGGCTTTAAAACTCAGGCAAATTTGAATTTTTTGCAGCTAGGATCATATGATGTATTAATCGATATGGACTGGTTAAAAAAATATAAGGTAATTCTAAACTATTGGATTAATGAGAGGGGAGGTGGATCAGTAATAGCATAATTATAATCATTTTTCTTCAAATGTTATATCAATGTAGAATTATTATCCAATAATGAGCAGTAAGAAATAAACAATCACACACATACACAGTACACCAGTGTTTTACATGGAAACCCAAATTGGGATAAAACCATGGAATGATTGTTCTTATATGTCTTGAAGAATTACATTCATTGCACCAACTTCCCTTGTTTTCTATCTGCAACTGGAAGGAGGCTCCAACCCCCTAGTTTCTCAAGCTACAACTTGAGGGAAGATCCAACTCCCCAATTCTCTGGCTACAACCAGAAGGAGGCTACCACCCCCTATGTTCTCCGGCTACAACCACCTTTCCTTGCCCTGTCATTCCACCCTGAAGTAGAAGTAGAATGATGGACCCACTGTCACACTATCACTGTGAGGTATACCGCTGTAAACCTGTACCAATAAATCTGAACCATGCATCAACCATGCATCGACCTATACCTCAACCTGTAATCAACCTGTACCATAAACAAGTGCATCAACCATGCACCAACCTATACCAAACAACCTGTAATCAACCTGTACCATAAACAAGTGCATCCAACCATGTACCAAGTATGTACCAATCATGTGTCAACTACTCATCAACTATGACTCATCAATATGTACCAACATCATCAAATATACACCTCATGTATGTGCCAACTCATCAACTACTTGTCTCAACCATGTACTCAACATGTACCTCAACCAAAATCCCTCATCAATTTCATCATACAAATCTGATTTGTAGCTATGTAATATACCTAGTGTATATGATCACATTCTTGCAAACCTTACTTAACTTTAAAAACAAGAAACTAGCATTTTCATCAAACTTTTCTTTAGTCTCACATGCGTAGTTTTGGATTAGTCAACAACCCTAACTTGAAGTAATCATAAATTTGAACCTGTAATGTACAAATATATGAAACTGATACACAATGTTCTTCGGTCTATTTTATGCAATTCTTCCATCTTTCACTACTTGGAACCTCTCAGAAAAGGAGTTATATCAAAAATGGCATACCTTTCTAAATTCTGGCTTATTCTAGAGAGCGACCTTGTAGAGAGTTCCCCACATGAAATATTACTTGAATTGATATGAAATTGTTACAAAGAATACTAAATACTATACCCTAACCAAAACATTTGGTCTCACTAAATTTGGATCTATTATGAAGAAGTTACGACGTTTTTACCCGAAACACATGTTTTTGACTAGTTTCAGGACTAGCCACAAACCCTATTTTCCACGGAATGTAACTCTCAAAATAAAACAAACAAAAATATGAATTGTTTACCAAAGATACTTGGGTATGTTTCCGCAATGAAATATCAATTTAACGGTCTGAATCATTATAGAAAAAAAATTATAGTGAAAATGGTGAGATGACCTGTAAATAACATACCTTAGAAAGAACCATCAAAATAATTTATCCTTCCTTGCATTTCGGCCTTATTTTCTTCACCTTCCCTCAGAAATTCGGCTTATATATCCTTGTTTACCTCAAACACCTATAGATATTCAATATTCTCAACTGTGTTTTAAAATGTGAGAGCCTTGCCTCTTATTTATACTCTCCAAGTAGCTTCCTTAAAAACATCTTCTAGGTCAATTGGCCCACTTTCCTTATTTTAGGGTTAACCCACTTCTAATTTATCCATTAAATTTATTATTGAAAATATTTATTTTGTATAAAATTTGAATTATAATAAACTCATCACTTCACTTTATTATTTACCTTTTAAAATCTCTTAAACCACTTTGACTACTTTGACCTTTTGGGGCTTCTAGATGACATATGAGGGTCCTCCAATTTTGTAAGGCCATAACTCTCAAACTATGAGGAGTTATGTGACATTCCAAATACCACCAGAAATGGAATGAAATGTATTATCCATATAGAATAGTATTACCTTCAAATATAGAAAAAATAATACCGTTATCCATCAGACAAATTTGGGTCCATTACCCAAACTTGGGTTCTCCAACTTCACATGGTCATAACTCTCTAACCGTGAGGATTTATGTGACGTTCTACATACCACCGGAAATGGCATGACAAGAAATATCCATCTAGGACAGTTGTCCTGACAAATTCGCTATCCTTCAGATCATTATTCCACAATTAAGCATGGGTTCTCTTACTCCGCAAAGCGTCTTTCCATGAGGGATTTCACGATATGGGGACCACTTTGGATTTCATCCATATTTACTTCTTATCAACCATGAAAAAATAAATAATGAGTCATATTTAGATGAAACAATCTTGGGTCCATTACCCAAACCTTTGTGATAGAAGGCTTTCTTCAAGGGTTGACATCAATGACAACCAACCTTAATCAACAATCTCCCCCTTTGGCATTGATGGAAACACTTTGATACAATACTGAAATCATATCACTCATGCTACCTCTATAACCATGCCTATGTCCTCTACATCTGATAAATCTACCTCTATCCTCTACATTTGATAAATCTCTCCCCCTTTGTTATCAATGGAAAAGGTATCTTTCCATCCAGGGTTGCTCCCCCTACCTGAACTGTCCTCTTATGGTGCTTCCTCTTGTACATCTAAGACATATAAGATACACATTCAAAAAGAATTAAAAAAGAATTCATTTTGGAGTAGAAATAACTCCAAGTCTTTGGAGAATATATTCAAAAGATTCTCATGGAAGTGGTTTTGTAAAGATGTTTGTCACTTGTTCTTTTGTGCCCACATACTCAACTGTGATGTTCTTTTCTGCAACCTATTCCCTTAGAAAGTGATACTTGATTGGAATGTGCTTCGTTTTCGAGTGCATCATCGGGTTTTTTGAGATATTGATGGCACTTGTATTATCAAAATATATTGGAATGGGCTCATCATACTCAACCTGTATATCTGTCAAAGTTTGTTTCATCCAAAGAACCTGTGTACAACATGTTGTTGTTCAATATACTCTTCCTCGGCTGTAGATAGAGATACTGATGATTGTTTATTTCTTAGCCATGATACCAAACACTCACCTAGGTAGAATGTTTCTCCACTGGTGCTTCGTCGGTCATCAATACAACCTGCCCAATTTGCATCTGTGTAGGCAATAAGTGATAGATATTTTCCTTTTGGATACCATAATCCAAAATCTTTTGTTCCTTTGAGATATCTGAAGATCCTCTTTACTGCTAATACATGTGATTCCTTTGATGTTGCCTGAAATCGTGCCACCTATCCAACTACTTACATTACATATGGTCTGGATGATGTCACATATAATAGGCTACCAATCATTGACCTGTATTTCCTCTGATCTATACACTTCAAATAATCATCTTTTCTCAACTTACAACTGGTTTGCGTGGGAGTGATAATTGGTTTGCAATCTTCCATTCCAAACCTCTTTAGCATTTCTCTGATATATTTGGTTTGAGAAATAAAAATTCCTTGGTTGCTTTGACGTATCTGAAGTCCCATAACGAAGGATAGTTCTCCAAGTAACGACATTTCAAATTCATTCTGCATGTCTTTTGCAAATTTGTGGCTTAACCTGTCATCATCACTACAAAAAATAATATCATCAACATAAAATTCAATTAATAAAATATTACCTTGACTTACCTTGATGTAGAGGTTGATTTCCGCACTTCCTTTTCTGAACCATACCTATTGCAGATACTTATCCAATCTGGAGTACCATGCTCTAGGAGCCTGTTTTAGACCATACAAGGCCTTCTTTAATTTACACACATAGTATGTGTTCTCTGATAAATGAAATCCTTTTGGTTGTTCAATGTAGACATTTTCTTCAAGTTCCCCATTTAGAAAAACTGATTTTACATCCATTTGATATACTTTAACATTTTTGGAGCATGCATAAGCTAAAATAAAACAGATTGCTTACATTTCGACAACTGGGGTAAATGTGTCTTCAAAGTCGATTCCTTCAATCTGTGCATATCATTTATATACCAATCTATCTTTGTTCCTTGTAACTTATCCATCTTCATTCAATTTATTCCTGAAACCCCATTTTGTGTGGATCACATTCTTATTCTTTGATCTTGGAACCAATTCCCAACTGTCATTTTTCTCTATTTGATCCAATTCTTCATCCATGGCCTTATTCCAAAATTCATCCTTGTTGGCTTCTTCAAAACAGTTTGGTTCAATTGTAGATAAGAGTGCTAGGTGTGTTTGTTCTGGTGAACAGAATTTTCTTCTAGTCTCAACTCCTGCATCTTTGTTTCCAATAATTTGATCTGAAGGATGATTCTTCTGTACTCATTTGCTAGGTGTCTTTGGAGATACTTGTTGAACTTGCTCTTATTCTTTTGTTAGATTCTCTTCATATTCATATTTCTCTTCTACTTATTTTTCATCTTATTCTTCGAAAAGTTGTTCCATTGATTTGTTTGTTTCTTCCTTTGATTCTGGTCTATCTGTTTCATCAATTGTTACGTTGATGCTTTCCACAACTTTGTTTAATCTTAGATTGTAACACCTGTATGATTTCCTTGTACTTGAGTAACCAACAAGTATTCATTTGTCCACACAAGAGTAAAACTTTCCCATTCTTCCATCTTCTCTTTTGATGTAGCATTTGCTTCCAAAAACTTTGAAGTGTTTCACATTTGCTAGTCTTCCTTTCCATAGCTCGTAGGGAGTTTTAGCAGTGTTTTTTCTGAGCATTACTCTATTTTGAATGTGAACTATTGTATGCACTGCCTGTGTCCAAAATATATCTTTCAACTTGGAATCCATTATCATTGTTTGAGCCATTTCATGTACTGTCCTGTTCTTTATTTCAAAAACTCCATTCTGTTGAGGTGTCCTAGCAACGGAGAATTGTCTTTTTATTCCATGATTGTTGCAGTAGTCCATGAATTCCTTTGAAGTGAACTCTCCTCCATTATCAGATCTCAAGCATTTGATTATTCATTTCTATATTGATCTTGATTTCTTATCCATGTCATTTTCTGAGTTTCTTGTTTGTGACTCTGTTGAGGTTCTTAAGGAGGGACTGACATTCTGCAATTTTTGACCATGTGTCCAAAATTGTTACATTTGTAACATTACACTTTAGTGCTCAAAGATTCAAACATGTTGTAACTTATTCTTCGTGTTTCACTAGGTCTTTTTGATTAACCCCTTTGTGTATGTCTCTCAAAGTAGTTATTGTTCTTGTTGTTAGCTCTACAATTTACAACTTTATGTCCAAAATTATTACATGCATAACATAAACCAAAAAATATAGTTTGATACCTGGTAGTTGAAGATATTCTGAAAGGAGGTGCTCTTATGAATCCTTCTTCTTCTTGAGGCTTATCTATCTATTGTTGATTCTAAAATCCGAATCTTCTCGGTGGAGGAGTGTCCCTGTAATCTTCCTTGTATATCTTTTTATCCCCTTTGATTGTTTTTGCATAGCTTTTTGGATTTTTTTCTTGCTCTATTTTTTTTGAGCTTGATCCCTTCTTTGTCTAATTATATCCAAGTCCAAACTTGTCAAGATGAGGTTTTTTACTATTGATAATGTCATCAAGAACTTTTGAGCTATTCTGCAAATTTTTCTTTTGAATGTCCTTTCTTAGTGTGACAATCTATGCTTCCAGGTTTCCAATGATCGTGTCATTTCCTTCTAGCTGTTCTTTGAGTGATTCTTCAATTATTTTATATTCTTCTATTTGAACCTTCAATTTTGTGATCATTTGTTCTAGTTCTTGAGTGTCTTTTTTCTTATCTAGTTTTTCTTATAGTTTCTTGTTTTTCTTCTTTTCTCTTCTGATAATTTTTATGGCACTCATTAATTCTTCTCGGAAGTCAACTTATACCTCTTCAATCTCTTCTTCATATTCTTCTCCAGAGTCTTATTTATCAGAGTCTTCTACTACCATGAATAGAACTCTCCCTGTTTCACTGTCATTGAATTCATCTTCATCTGATGATGAGATGTCTTCTTTGGTGCACAAGATTTTCTTGAAAACTTTCTTTGTAGTTCTTTTACCTTTGTATGTTTTTATGCCTTTTGAGTAACCTTCATCATTTACCTTTTTCTTATGAGGATATTTGTTATCAAAATGACGAATAACATCACAATTAAAACAAATTAAAGAAAGTTTACCTCTATACCTACCGTTGGTTCCCATGTTCAGTATTTTAACGAAGTTGGCCACTTATTCATCATCTTTCAAGACGTCGATGTTGCTATTATATTCTTCTTGTTCCTTTTTATTTTTCTTTGGTATTTTGGATGCTTTGAAGGCTTCTTCTTTTACATATGGATTTTCTTGTTCAGTTCTCATCTCATATGCTGTGAATATTCCATGCAGTTCATCCATGCCTATTAATTTTAGATCCGATCTTTCTTCTAGTGTTGATATCTTAGGGTTGAATCTCATAGGAAGAGATATTAGCACCTTTTGAACAATTACAGATTCTTCGATTTCTTCTCCCAATCCTATGATTGCATTCACTGTTTCATCGACTCGTAAGAAGTAGGTAGTGATATCTTCATCTTCCTTCATTTTTAATTGTTCAAACTGACCTCTGTAAGTTTGAAGCTTTGCTTCTTTGAATTTTGAATATCCTTCATAAATATTTTGAAGCTTGTCCCAAAAATCTTTAGCAGATTTAGAATGTGAAAATTTGGTGAATACCGTATCACTGAGACCATTAAAAAGTTCATTTCTATCTTTGGAATTATTCTCACCGAGTTTCACTGCTTTGTCATTTGTTGGTGGAACTGCTGGTGTTGTGTATCCATCTACAATTGATTTCCAAACTTGAAATTCTTGTGCCTGTATATATGTCTTCAACCTTATGCTCCAAAAAACATTCTCTTGTCCATAAAACTATGGTATTACATTTTTATATGATTTGGTACTCTCCATGAGCTACCTTTCAGTGGTTAAACTGATTTCTGAAGGAACCTACTCTGATACCAATTGTTGGATTACTGAGAGGGGGGGTGAATCAGTAATAGCGTAATTATAATCCTTTTTCTTCAAATGTTATATCAATGTAGAATTATTATCCAATAATGAGTATTAAGAAATAAACAATCACACACATACATAGTACACCAGTGTTTTACATGGAAACCCAAATCGAGAGAAAACCACATAATACTTTTTCTTATATGTCTTGAAGAATTACATTCATTGGAAGCACCAACTTCCTTTGTTTTCAAGCTCCAACTGGAAGGAGGCTCCAACCCCCTAGTTTCTCAAGCTACAACCTGAGGGAATCTCCAACTCCCCAATTCTCTGGCTACAACCAGAAGGAAGCTACAACCCCCTATGTTCTCCGGCTACAACTAGAAGGTGGATACAACCATCTGTCCTTGTCCCTTCCTTCCATCCTGAAGTAGAAGTAGAATGATGGAACCGCTGCCACACTATCACTGTGAGATATACCATTGTAAACCTGTACCAATAAATCTGAATCCATGCATCAACCTGTACCTCAACCTGTAATCAACCTGTACCATAAACAAGTGAAAAACCCATGCAACAACCTGTACCAAACAACCTGTAATCAACCCGTACCATAAACAAGTGAATCCAACTATGTACAAAGTATGTACCAATCATGTACCAATATCATCAACTATACACCTCATGTATGTGCCAACTCATCAACTACTTGTCTCAACCATGTACTCAACATGTACCTCAACCAAAATCCCTCATCAATTTCATCATCCAAATCTGATTTGTAGCTCTATAATAGAATTGGTGTATATTATCACATTCCTGCAAACCTTACCTAACTTTAACAACAAGAAACTAGCATTTTCATCAAACTTTTCTTTAGTATCACATGCCTAGTTTTGGATTAGTCAATAACCCTAACTTGAAGTAATCATAACTTTGAACCAATAATGTATAAAGATATGAAACTGATATACAATGTTATTCAGTGTGTTTTATGCAATTCCTCTAGTTTTCACTACTTGGAACCTCTCATAAAAGAAGTTATAGCAAAAATGGCATACCTTGTTGAATCCTGGATTATTCTAGAGAGAGACCTTGTAGAGCGTGACCCGCATGAAATAATCGTTGAATTGATCGAAAAATATTACAAATAATACTATAGAATGTACCCTAACCAACACATTTGGTCTCACTGAATTTGTATCTATTATGAAGAAGTTATGACATTTTTACCCGAAACACATGTTTTTGACTAGTTTCAGGACTAACCACAAACCCTATTTTACACGGAGTGTAACTCCCAAAATAAAACGACCCACAAGATGATTTTTGTCCACAGATACTTGGGTATTTTTTCTCAATGGCATAGAAATTTCATAGTCTGAATCATTATAGAAAAAAAAATTATAGTGAAAATAGTGAGATGACCTGTAAATAACATACCTTAGAAAGCACCATCAAAAGAATTTATCCTTCCTTTCATTTCAGCCTTCTTTTCTTCAACTTCCCTCAGAAATTCAGCTTGGATATCCTTGGTTACCTTAGATACCTATAGATATTCAATATGATCAAGTGTGTTTTAAAATGAGAGAGCCTTGCCTCTTATTTATACTCTCCAAGTAGCTTCCTCAAAAACATCTTCTAGGTCACTTGGCCCACTTTCCTTATTTTAGGGTTAACCCACTTCTAATTTCTCCATTAAATGTATTATTGAAATAATTTATTTTTTATTCACTTTGAACTATAATACAATCATCACTTCACTTTATTATTTACCTTTTAAAATCTCTTAAACCACTTTGACTACTTTGACCTTCTGGGGCTTCTAGATGACATATGAGGGTCCTCCAACTTCGTAAGGCCATAATTCTCAAACCGTGAGGAGTTATGTGACATTCCACACACCACCAGAAATGGAATGAAATGTACTATCCATATAGAATAGTATTACCTTCAAATATAGAAAAAATCATACCATTATCCATCAAACAAACTTGGGTCCATTACCCAAACCTGGGTTCTCCAACTTCACATGGTCATAACTCTCTAACTGTGAGGAGTTATGTGACGTTATACATACCACCGGAAATGGCATGACAAGCAATATCCATCTAGGATAGTTTCCGTGACAAATTAATTGTCCTTCATCTCATTATTCCACAATGAAGCATGGGTTCTCTTACTCCACAAAGCGTCTTCCCGTGAGGACTTTCACCATAATGGGACTACTTTGGATTTCATCCATATTTACTTCTTATCAACCATGAAAAAACAATAATGAGTCATATTTACATCAAACAATCTTGGGTCCATTACCCAAACGTTTGTGCTACAAGGCTTTCTTCAGAGATGACATCAATGACAACCAACCTTATTCAACATAAATGTTATAATAAAACATTTACTTATGTATATGACAATGGTAACATTATTGATATTAAAGGAATACCAAGAACTATTAGTATTAGGAATATCTCATCTTTGCAGATTAAAATATGTGTTCATAAGGGATGCAAAGTATTTGTCGTCCATATGATAGATAATGGAAAAGAAGAAAATAAAAATGATATATAAAATATCCCTATGTTAAAAGAATTCCAAGACATGTTCCAAGAGATTCCTGGATTACCACCTAAGAGAGAGATAAATTTCTCCAAAGACATATTACCAGGAGCAGTGCCAACTTCAAAGGATCCATTTCAGATGAATATCTTGGAACTTAATGAACCGAAATATCAACTTCAAGAGTTATTAAACAAAAAGTATATCTGACCAAGTGTATCTCCTTGGGGAGCACCAGTACTATTTGTTAGGAATAAATATGGAACCTTACGACTATGTATAGACTATCAAAAAATTAATAAAATGAAAACTAAAAACATATATCCTTTACCCTGCATAGATGATCTATTCTATCAGGTATGCGAGGCAACAGTCTTTTCAAAAATTGATTTACAAGCAAGACATCATCAAGTAATAATTAAATATGAATACATATAAAAAATAACTTTTAGAATGATATATGGGTATTACAAGTTTGTAGTGACACCCTTTGGGTTAAAAAATGGCCTAGCCTCATTCACGTGTCTAATGAATAGTATCCTGAGTAAAAACTTAGATAAATTTGTAATTGTATTTATCAATGACATACTAATATACTGAAAGAATGAACAGGAGCATGAAGAACACTTAATAATAGTTCTACAAATCTTGAGAGAACGGAAACTATATGTTAAACTTAATAAATGTGATTTTTACAAGGATAAAATTCAATATTTAGTGCACATATTTTCCAAAGAAGTAATAGTTGTGGACCCTGAGAAAATAAAATCCATTATGGACTGGCCAAGTCCAAGGTATGTTTCGTACATCAGATCATTTATGGGTATAACAGGTTATTACCAAAATTGTATTGAAGGGTTTTAAAAAAGTGTCCATCCTATAACATCCCTACAAAAGAAAGGAACAAAATTTATATGGACTGAAAAATGCTAAGAAAGTTTTGAAAAACTAAAACATCTCCTAACAACAACTCCAATACTAAAAATAACATATCCATACAAGGACTTCGTTGTATGCACAAATGCATGCATTGAAGGGATGGGAGGAGTATTAATGTAGAATAATAATGTAATTTCTTACGAATCTAGAAATCTTAAGGAACACGAAAGACATCATGTAACACATAATTTAGAGTTAGTCTCAAGAATACATTCACTAAAGATGTGGTGACATTATTTGATAGGACATAAATTCCTATTAATGTTAGAAAATATTGCTTTAAAGTACCTATTTGATAAGCAAAATCTCAACACTCGACAAGCAAGGTGATTATCCTTCTTGAGCGAATACGATTTTGAGATAAGACATATAAAGGAGAAATAAAATAAGGTATTTGACGCCTTGAACAAACATGCAAATCTGATTTATATAATTACGAGAAGTAATTATGAAACTGATTTAGAGGAAAAGATCAAGATGGCAGTCGAAAAGGATATACAATATCAAAGTATTAAATCTAAATGAAAAGAAAATCAAGAGGAAACTGAAAAATTAGACCTCAGAAGAAACAGGTTGTATATACCTGAAGTAGAAGAAATTAAATTACTAATATTGAATGAATGACATAAAAAACCATACTTTGGAAACCCTGACTATCAAAAAATAATTACTACACTAAGGAAGGAATTTTATTGGCATAACATGAAAGGATAAATTGTTGACTATTTAGCTAAGTGCATAGAATGTCAACAAGTTAAATTTGAACATAAACATCTAGCCAGATTATTACAACCTTTACTCATACCTGAATGGAAATGGTAAATTATAAGTAAGGAATTTATAACAGGTTTTCCTAAAAGTAGAAAACAAAATGATTCTATAATGGTTGTTGTTGATAAATTAAGTAAAGAAACACACTTCCTACCAGTTAAATCCACTTATAAATATATTAACATAGTAGATATATCTATGAAGGAAATTTTACTACTACATGGAATTCCTAAAACTATAGAATTAGATAGAGACATGAAATTTACCGGAAACTTTTGGAAAGCCCTATTTAAAGGCTTGGGTACACAAATAAACTTCAACACTACTTACCATCCTCAAACGGATGGGAAGATTGAAAGAACCAATAAAATAGTAGAGGATATGCTTAGAATGTATGTTATGGGAAGACCAAACAAATGGGAAGAATATCTACATTTAGTTGAATTCACATATAATAATAATTACCAAGCTTCAGCTAAACTAAGTCCTTTTGAAATTCTTTATAGAAGAAAATGTAATACCCATGTTTTGTGGAGTAATCATGTCAATAGATTAATGATAGGACCTGAAATTTTAAAGGAAATGGAACTAACAGTGAAACAAGTACAATGGAATTTCAAATAATCCAAGGACATGCATAAATGTTATGCAGATTCCAAAAGAACTGCAAGAGAGTTCAATATTGGAGACCATCATGTGTATATAAGAGTAAGGCCTAAAATAATTTATTTAAGACTAAGAAGGTATACTAAATTAGCTCCTAGATATTGTGTTCCCTTTGAAGTGATTGCATGAATAGGACCTGTAGGCTATCAGGTTGTACTTCCAGCCACAGTAAAAGTGCATGATGTATTCCATGCTTCATTATATATATATATATATATATATATATATATATATATATATATATATATATATATATATATATATATG
>ML810704.1:115543-154831 GCA_009831015.1 Picea engelmannii
ATAATATGAAGTAGGACATGCAAGTATAGTTGTACTTGGTACTTCTAAAAGTAAAAACCTCAAAGATAAGAGTTGCCTTATGAGATTTAAATGATTGAATAATGTTCCTTATTTAATGTGAATATAAACATTATGGTATATAAACCTCAAAGATAAGAGTTGCCTTATGAGATTTAAATGATTGAATAATGTTCCTTATTTAATGTGAATATAAACATTATGGTATATAAGAATATTTTTTTTTTCAAAGATGAAAGTTGTTTTATGAAATTTAAATGATTGAATAATGTTCCTTATTTAATGTGAATATAAACATTATAGTATATAAGAATATATATATATATATATATATATATATATATATATATTTAGGATATGTGACAAAAATAATCAAAGTATTTTTTAAAGATGGAATAATATACTATGTATAGTGTATTAGACATTTATTTTAAGTTTAAAAAAATCATACATAATATTCAATATAAAAAATTATTATTTTTTTATTAAAACAATCCATCAAATATTAACAACCTAAATATATTCCTCATAGTGCCGCTCCTCAAACTTCTTGTTCATTCTTTGCATGCCACATTTACTTCCTAGTTGACTTATTCAACCCCACGTCAACCTAGGTGTCAAACGCATTAGAGTAGAATATTTATTTGAAACACATATTAAAGTATATCTAAAGTTTGGCTCTAACGAAATAATTTATAATTTATCAAACTGCAATCCTCTTTCAATAATAATTCCTAGGCTCTAGTTATTCTCCTCAAGAAAAAAAAATGGAAGGCTCTAGTTCCCTACAAAGTTATCTCTCACGAGGTCGATTGAAATCTTTGCATTATTTATATCCCATACTATAGTCTCAATTGGAAGAGACCTATGATACATAAATTCTATCAAATTTATTTCTTAGACAATATAAGGGCATTACACAAAAGGATCCCCTGATGCGAATGCTTCCTTATAAATTGACACATGTATGTATTAAGGGCATAATAGATAAAGCTAAGAGATTATTAACATAGAAAACAAACCATCTCTTATAAAATTATGAGTTGACAAATGTATTTAATATCGGTTCTAATAAATTTATTATTATTAACATTTCAAGAAAACCATTTTTATCAAAATTATGGCAATGGAAAATAAATTGGTTTTTATTGAAGTTATGGTGAGGGAAAATAAGTGGAGTTTGCTAGTTGTTCTATGAAATGGTTTTTTTCTCTGGAATCTAGTGATATAAATTTATAAATTTACATGAATCATTATTTTTTGTTGTTGAGAATCCATATTTAAATGCATAAATGAATTCAGCATGTTGAAAAAGTCTCAGGACACTTGGATTTTTCAGAAATAATCACTTAAATCTATAAATCCAATAATTTCATTTCATAAAATCTTTAACCTACAACCAAACAAATTGTTATAAAATTAAGTTAATATATATATATATATATATATATATATATATATATATATATATATATATATATATAAAGAGTAAGCAGATTACAAGGTTTACACAATATGGATTATAAAATAAAATATTAATTTTTAAAGTTTTAATGAATATGGTGCATTCAATAAAAGTTTTTTATGAAAATATTTGAAATTTTGATTATAAAATAAGATATTATTTGTTAAGGTTTTAAAGAATATGGTGTATTCAATAAAAGGGTTTTAAGAAAATATTTGAAATATTTAATATGAAATAATATTTAAAATTTG
Organism: Picea engelmannii; assembly: GCA_009831015.1. NCBI lineage: Eukaryota > Viridiplantae > Streptophyta > Pinopsida > Pinales > Pinaceae > Picea > Picea engelmannii. Next base: position 117,278 of record ML810704.1, read on the forward strand.
GAAGTGAGCATCTCTATAACAAAACAAGTTTATAATACATCTTTTAATTTACTTAAAAAATATATTAATCTATTATTATTTATGTATAAGAAGGGAGATTGAAATTTTGTTAATACTAATTTTACATTATTTTATTTATTTTAGATATGAATATCAATATATTGTTTTGTTTTTTTTCTTCATTTTGTTGGGTCGAGCGTGCATGGTGAAGGTCTTCGCTAAAAAGATCTGATGCTTTTTTTTCATCTATTTTTCATCTATTTTTTTCCAGCTAAAAATTCACACAAATTATATTAATATATAATTTTTCAACATCAAAGAACTTAGTTCAGAAACTACTTTCATTGACCATCTAATTCCTAAAAAGTTGCCTTCATATACTAATTACAGTACCTTACAATGAATCACTATCAAACTAGATGAGGCACAAACGAACCCTTGCTCTTGAGCGGGCATTGAGACTTTGCAACAAAGAGGAAACAAATACAGAAAGAGACCAAGAGGAAGATAAAAAAGTATTAAAATATGTCAAAATGATGGACTGTTCCAGCAGTCTCTCTGTCCCAGGAGGAATAAAATAGTCTACCACATGAAGTTGATAGAGCTTTTTTTTGATAACATGTCTGCCTCCACATTAGCCTCCCTGAAAATATGTTGAAAATAGATACCACTGAAAAGACGAAATTAGCTCCCTAATTTTGCCTTTCCAACCTTCAACTTCAATATTTATGGCTTGAAGTTTTCCTTTTTTATTGAGCTAAACAATTATTACCTCTGAATCACCTATGAGCTGAATATATTGAACGCCCAACAACTCTGCTTTAATGTTTGTTCCAGCTCCACAGTTGAAGTGTCACGTGTATTCCATCGAATCCCTGCATTTAATGGTACCACCTGCCCCATATATAGTGCCTCTTGCCACCGAAGCACCGTCAAAGAAATCCATTGAATAACCATTCAACCTGTTGATCGAGCTCACTCTTAAACTTTGGCTCTGCGATTTTGAACCAATGGGCAAATTCCCGAATGTACTGAAAGTCCTGTGTACTACAGCCCATGTAGATGGCACTTTACCTTCAAAAATCATATTGTTGTGTTCAAGCCATAAATTCCATCACACCAGAGTTGTAAGTCTTTTTGATAGTGCCTTATTCCCATACCATTAGTCGATACAGTGACTAAGAGAATGACCCGCCCATGAAAATTTTAGATTTAGCAGTTGCGCACACTTAGCCCATACCGAAGATGAAAACACATAATGTATAAAAAGATGGGAAATGTCTTCGGTTTGATGATTGCACAGGAGGAAGATGCTCGGGCCATTCCATCCTTGCAATTGTAAGTTGTCCCATGTTAACAATATATTCTCCAAATCCAGCCAGAAGAATAATGTGACCTTCAATGGAACACCCCATTTCCACAAATTAATCTTCCATCCTTGCCAGATCAGAAGATTTTGGGTTGAGAGGATAGCGTCATAGAAATTTTTAACGGATAATTTCCCTGAGAGGTCTCCCCCTGTCCAAATGAGTGAATCGGTAGTACTCTCATGAAGAGTGATCCCCACCTCTTTTAACTCAGCTGTAAAGGAGTTCCAATCCATTGATGTACACCTGTTAACCCCAAATCATCGTTTCTCCTCCAGACCTTCGCATGAGTCCCAGAATCCCAGTAAATTGAGGCTTGTGCCAATGTATGTGCCTATTTTGAATTTAAGATAGACTTGAGATCCGAATTAAGGAAGGAGTGATCGTCGATACCAAGGATCTTATCTTTACCAATGGAAATGAGGTGGCCTGCTCCGAGATTCCAACTAATCCAGTGATTGATAACTCGAAGTGAACGCAATAAACTGGACATTATCCTCGAGACAAAGTGATATTTTTGTGTAGGCCTTCTGAGTCAATTAAGAAGAGTTTCAATATGAAGGTACTTGTCCATAATAGCCTGATTCCATATGCTTCCTTGCGTTAGAACCCTCCATAATGTTACCATATTTAAGGCCAAATTGAATTGATAAAGATTATGTAACCCCCATTGCCCATTTATTTTTGGTCGGGAGAGAATCTCCCATCTGCAAAGATGAAAATGACAGGAATTTGATTGCCCATTCCATAAGTAGTGAAACATCACTTTACGGATCTTGTTAATGATGGAACGAGGAAAAGACTCCATGGATATCCAAAAACCCAGCTGGCCTTCCAGCACTGATTTAATCAAGATGTATCTTCCCCCTAAAGAAAGCCACCTGTTATACCAGCCTACTATTTTCTGAGATAACTTTGAAACAAGCCAACTCCAATCAACTACATGATGAGGACCTATTTTTAAGAAATACCCCAGGTATTTAAATCCAAAAGATAGAGCGCTAAAATAATAAGGCAGAAGAGCTTTGAAAGGAGTCAAATCATCTTCAGTAAGACCTTCATAATGTATGGTAGATTTTGTCAGATTCATGTGATACCAACACCACTACAGAAAAGGTCAATGATATACTCAATCTCCTTCCATTCCAGTAAAATATCCCTAGACAAAATGAGGACATCATCCACGAATAAAAAGTGCAAGATATTAGTCAATCTTGAGACTTTTATACATGTGATAGAACCTTCCTCCCTGGATTTCTTCAATAATAAACTAAGACCCTCCATCACCAAGATGAATAAAAGAGGAGATAAAGGGAAACCTTGATGAAGCCCCCTCTCGCTTCTAAAGAAATCCGTAGGCTCCCCATTTACTAAGACTGTGAAGGACGAGGAAGTTACATAGGACATAATCCAGTTTGTCATCTGGATTCACAACCCTATTTTAAAAAGAATCGGGCATAATTGATCCCAATCAATACAGTCGTATGTTTTTCTTAAATCTAGCTTTAGGACGAGAGCTTTCATATTTTTCCTTCCAATGTTGTGGATTATTTCATGGTCTCTGCCGATGGAATCTTTAATGTGTCTTCCTTTCAAGAATCCCAACTGTTCAAAATAAATTGACCTAGACAGAATCAGTTTTAATTGGTTTGCGATAATTTTGGAAATAATCTTGTAACACAGGTTACAAAGAGAGATAGGTTGAAAATCATCAAAGGATATTGGGAGATTCGTCTTTGGAATCAAAGTCAAAAAAATTGCATTTAGGCCACCCACAACATATCCCAACCTTCTAGAGTGTTCGACCATCGCGAGGAGATCCTCCCCAATCAAATCAAAGAAAAAAATGAAAAACTCATAAGTCCACCCATTCGGGCATGAACTCTTTTCCTTCTTAAAATGGACAAGAACGTCTAGCAGTTCTTCCAAAGTAATCAATGCATACAAGGAGCTAGAATCCTCTTCATCCAACATCCGAGGGAACAGATCCATTACCTTGCATTGATCACTGGTTTTCAGTGTAGAGGGCGCCTTATAGAGATCCTTGAAATAGTTTATTGCCTCCTTCATTAAAGCTTCTTTCTTATTGACCAAAACACCATACCCTAAATAGATTTCCCAGATATGTTTTCTAATCCTGTTATGATTAGCAATCTTATGAAAATATTTTGTGTTGTTATCCCCACTTGACAACCAAAGAGCTCTTCTACGGATATGCCATAGTTCCTCCTCACTAAGAAGAATTGTATTTCTATCTAGTTCACTCTGTCTCAGGAAGGAAACTTCAACTTGATTACATGGATCGCCTGTTAGTTGACCAATTAAATACCTTATATTAGACTCCAGTGAAATCAATTTAGCCAGTTTCCTTGCTCAGAATTCTTTGATCCAGGATTTGGTTTGTTTTTTTAATACTTGTAATTTCCATAACAACCACTTCTCTCTTCCATATTCGATATGGAAAATGGGGTCTAACCATGTCTTATGAACCAAATCCACAAACTCCTTGTCGATGAGCCACTCTGCATTAAACTTGAATAGGAATAACTTGTAAGTCGGGGGTAACTCCATCTGAAATATAACTATCGCATGGTCTGATACGAATGGGAACTCAACCCAGGACCTGTAGAGACCAACCTTTGAAAGAATCTCTTCATAAACTAAGAACCGATATAATCTCCTTGCGATGGCCTCCTCACCAACACGACCATTCCGCCAATTAGGAACCAACTTTGTCGGTTTGATATCGACTATATTATTGCACTGAAAAAGTTCTTTGTAGTATTCGTCAGTACTACCAATCCCCTCAGCACCTCCCCATGACTCATTAACAGATAGAATGATATTTAAATCCCCTACTAGGATGAAGTTTGGGATACCTAATAAACCACTATCTTTGACTATTTTCCAGAAAGGAATCTTGTTCGAGCACGGGCCATATAAATTAAGTAGACCAAGCTCCCTCTTAGTTAATAATCATTTTCATGTCAGCAATATACCCCCCACCATGAGAAAAGGCTCAAATACATATAAATTTGGATCCCATGCAACTAAAATCCCCCCATATGTTCTCGAAGAGCTGACTGAAATTGAAACCCATGAAGGCTGGAAAGAATGCAAAAAATCTCTTGCCCTCTGAGCATTAACCATTGTTTCTTGAAAAAACTTTATATTCGAGTGAGTCTGATCCAAAAGCCGACAAACAGAGATAAATTTGAGGGTGCCTCCAATCCCTCTGATATTTAAGGAGAGAAATGAAATTACTTAGCCCTCGCCAAGGCTTTCAATGCTCTAAGAGGCCCATTGTCAGTGGGAGGAAGACTAGAATCTGTAGACTGAACTGACGTTTGAGCCAACTTTTTTCAACCACTTCGAGTTTTTAACAGCAAAACTTTTATACCTAAGCCTCTAGACCAGGCGAATTATCTTCCCTCCTTCGCCGAAGTAAGCCTAGAACTGGAAGCCCCCAATGGTGACTTAGGAATAAGAACTGTCTTCCCCTGGAAAATAGGTAACTTGACAATGGAACTCTTACCCTTATTGAAAAAGATCAATGAATCAAGAATAATATCTAGAGCATACAGTAACGGTAAAGAAGGGTAAAGAAGGGTAAGGGGGAGGAACCAAAGTCCGTACACGGGTATGACTATGGTCGATAGGAGGCGGAGAATCGGAAGAGGGAACATGGCAACCGACAGAGTTACCACCAACAATCGAAACTGAGGCAAGAGGATCAAAAACCTTCAGAGGCTCCATGAATGAAGGAGTGATACTCATGAATGAAAGAGGGATACCCATACTCACAGCAAGAACATCCTTGACATTTGAAATATTACTATTCAACCAACCCGAATTCTCGAGGGCTTCTTTTTCCCACAAAGTGTAGAGTAAAGTGAGGGACAAAAGGACAATAACTTACCAGATAGAGAGGAATCTGGTTCAAACCAGAAGCTAGTCTTAGTATCATAGTGGATATTAGCATCGCCAAGAGAATCCATTTCCATCGTGTAATCTGGGAGATCTTCTTGTAAGAGGGTGTCTTCAGACTTTTCATCAGTCAAATTTCCACTACAGTCGTGCCGAAGATGACCAGTGCACCAACACCAACTACATCTAAAGGGAATCCCTTGGTAATCTAACCTATGTTTTATGTGATGACCTCTCCACTCAATATCCAACATCTTCGGTAAACCTTCATGAATATCAATGGCCACAAGTATTCTCCCCACCTTCCTATCCGCATTTGACAAAGTCCTTTTATCCAAAGAGATAAAATGACCCAAGGCCTCCCCAATCGCCTTCAGTGCCCCCTCGTTCCAGAAATGTATGGGGAGACCTGGTAGAAGGACCCATAAATGTCTATATTGGAAATTCTCGTTCGATGGGTCGAAGGCTACCCTCCATCATTTCAGCATCAGGCTACTGCCTCCCAGAACCCATAATTTTTTTAATAAGAGAGAAACATCCTCAAGGATTTTACAAATAAAACCCATCCATCCCTTGGTAAGATAGAGAAGTTCGGGCGCATACCTAAGGAGTGGCACCCAGGTTTGTATCATCCACTCAGAAATATGAATTTCTTCCAAATATGTATATGACAGTCTCCCAACCAGACCACACAAAGATCGTCTACAGGTCTCCTCGAGACACACATATTCCCCCAAGACCATCCTCTTGACTCTCTTGTTCACCATCCACACCTTATTTCAAACACGAGACTGTACAGGTTGGGGAAATGGGATCCTATGTCTACCAGACAAGGCCTCTCCTTTTCAAACCTACATCCAAGAGAAGCAGTCTCCTGACCTTGCTGAGATGGTGTTAATCTTGTATCCACGGGTGAAGTTACATTCTAAAAATCAACACGGAATGTCTGACCCGACTAAAAAGAACTGTGACTAGTACCCAAAAGAGAGGTAGCTAGACCGTAATGGAACATTTGTTTCTAAAAGGAAGGATTTGTAATGCCAAAAATCCCACCAACCAAGTCTAAATTCTTGATAATACCCCTCCTCTGCTAAACTGTCTCATCCTCTAGTTTATTAAAAGGAGTAACGTCTACCCTAAAGTCATCTTTATTGACACATGATAAACAAACTGTTATAAAATTAAGTTCAATTTATTTATTTTATCAAAATAAAGGTTAAGGAGATTACAAGGTTTACACAATATTGATTATAAAATAAGATATTATTTGTTAAGGTTTTAATGAATATGGTGTATTCAATAAAAGGGTTTTATGAAAATATTTGAAATATTGATTATAAAATAAGATATTATTTGTTAAGGTTTTCATGAATATGGTGTATTCAATAAAAGGGTTTTATGTACAACAAAGGAGATTAAAACTTTGTTATTACTACTTTTACATTATTTTCTTTATTTTAGAGATGAATATTAATATATTGTTTTGTTTCGTTTCTCCATTTTGTTGGTTTGAGTGCGCAAGGTGAACGTCCTCCACCAAAATAAATTGGTGTTTTTTTTTACATCTATTTTTTAGCAATTTATTGACAGACAATTTTCGTTGATTGTTTTATAATTTTGGTTAAGGAATTAAGGTTGTATTCTAATTGAGGTCAACGTATTAAGGGTTTTGGATGTCACGAGATCATATATATATTGTATTGTAAACAATAAAGATGGATGATGAATGGGAATTAGAGGTGTGTCTCTAAACCGATTGTTTGTTTGTTCTCTCGGTTTGGGCTTCTAGGGTAAAATCTTTGTGTGTGTGTGTGTGTATTAAGAATCCATTTGTAGTAATTAATTGTACAAGGTTGAAATCTACAAGAGAGCGTAAGGAGCACAAGGAAGATCTTGTGATGCATTCAAAGTAAAAAACTTGACGTACTTCTCCATTTTATATTGATATAGATATATGGTTTTCCCCTTCCATATTGCTTGTATTCGATGGTAAATGTTAGATATGATCTCTCCTTGAATAGATCATGTTAGATCTAAATTGAAAATTGTATTTTCCTAATGCTAGAAAGAAATCAGAGATTGGTATTGTTTGTCTCTTGTGTGTAGGTAGTAGTTTGAAGGAGCTAGAGTTGGATCTCTAGACTACACCAACTGAGAACATGGAAGGATAACCATCAAGGAAAAGGTGTGCTTTTCTACCCTTTCTTAGCATAAAAGGAAACATTTTGTTTGGATCTAGGGAGACTATTTAGGAATCTAGCCCTATTATATGTCCTAGACCAAGGGAAGATCCAAGAGAGGTCTGGCTTATTTGTAGGCCAAATTGATCTACAACAAAACTGGTGACTCCATTGGGGATGAATCTTTTATTCTTCTCTAGTTTGATTCCCTTGATTTTGTGTTCTCCAGAAATTTCTTATAGTTTATTATCTTACCTAGCCTTCCTTTAGGGAGTAGATCTCCGATATCTTTCATAGTTGAGCTATATGTAGGCTTTTCCAAACATTTTGTAGATAGTCACACCTTAGTAGTTCATACCAAAGAAATTGGTCGTGAGTTGAATAATTATTCATCTGTGACCTTCTATAGAAGGCCACCATATGTATACCTATTGGGTCATGACCTCCCTTGTAGGAGACTATTTTTCATATTTCCTTGAGTTTTATTGATCATATTTGGATATATCTCGTCATGTGAGCCTACAGGTGGTATGATAATCCCGATATTTTCTCTATTTGAGCCTCTTTTTTTCCATTTCCATTTTAGGTTTTTATAGTGTTTTGTTGGGTTAGCTTGGTTTAGAAATTTTGTTATCTAGTGAAGTGTGTATGTGGGAAGCATACCCAATGGTTCTTTTCATATTTGGTTGTGCCTTTTTGCCTTTTGCAAATATTTTGTGATTTCCCTTTTTATATTAGGTTTGCATAGCTAGATTCATTGCGAGTTTTGGGTTTTCATTCTAGTAGAGACATCGAAGTGTGGTTTGGAGCATCACTACCTATCGCCTTATCCCTTTCTTGCTAATTGTTGGTTTTTATTTTGCAGTTTGTTTTTCTTCATTAATTTTATAAACTTTTTTCATCTGTAAATCATTCTATTTCATGGCCTCTAAAAATAATTATCTCCTACTGTAATGACTCTTTAATGTAAGAAAAAAACTTTTGTATATGTGAAGTAAAATGTATATTACTAACAGATCTGCAAGTAAGAAGTTTCATTCACCGTAATTTAGTTCAGGATTTTATTTATACAAGGAATAAAATGGTAAATAGACAACATAATAACAACCCATCAACTAGTAAAATACATACCTTGACCTGCATGTTCTAGTTGATTTAGCCCCTTGCTCACTTGTTCTTGTTCTTTCCCAAACTGCCCAAAACTGAATATTTACCTCCCATCCATCTAGGAACAACCTCTCTAGCTCCCTAGATAGAGGAATCCTTGCGATCTTTTGGCTCCCGAGCCCAAAATCCCTAGCAACAACAGTGCCCAAGTAAAAGTCTCCCAAAACAATTTTTTCCTTTCAATTTACTCCCCCTTCCTTCCTCCAGAATATTTCTCCAAAGAAAATACCCCCTTCCAAGTCCTCTCCCCTCTTCCTTATCCCCCTCTCTCAAATTCCCCTCCCTTATTTAATTCCCAATTTCCTTATCCCCTAATTAATTCCCTCACCTTCCATTAAATAATAAAATAGAAAAAAGATTCAAATGTATTTATTTTAATAATTAATTTAATTTAATTTAACAAACTATGATGAGTAAAAATCAAATTGGGTTGTTACATACACCCACCCTTCAAGAAACTTTGTCCCAGATTTAGAGTAATTTAGAATACAAGGGAAATGATACATGATTCATACATTCATATCAGATAAACAACATCATCAATTTAAAACACTTATACATACTAGTGTACATGTGTAAGACATGCATGTGTAGCCAACACCTGCATGCCTTGCACAGACATGACTCGCACATGTACCAATGAAAATAATTATCACACCTAAAGTAATTCGTGTATGCATCCAATCCAATAAAAAATGTCATTCATTTCATAAAGAATAGTAAACGTTTAAAATACTTGCAAAAAAACCTCTCAATTATAATAATTTAGCACAAAGGACATTCGCTTAGATAATTGTAATTCAACTAAGAAAATATAAATGCACACACACACACACACACACACACACACACACACACACACACATATGAACAAGATAAAACAACGAAATTCTACTATAAGGTGGAAACTCCACACACTCTCAACTACTTCTAGTCATCATTCCTCCCTAACCTACTTACATCTTCCTTCCCCATCCTTCCTCTTTTGGAATATCTTGGAACGTCAACTATATTGACCTAACTGTTAATTTTTCAAAACCCCAACCCAGTTTCAGTCTCGCTGATTTCTCATCCAAATTTAAATGCCAAACTCAGTTTCAACACTGTTTCAGCATATGTTACAGCCCTATGTTTCAACATATACTCACAGCGGTGTTTCATCATATGACTCAGCACTGTGTTTCAGCATATGTTACAGCCCTGTGTTTCAGCATATACTCACCGCGGTGTTTCAACATATGACTCAGCACTGTGTTTCAGCATATGTTACAGCACTGTGTTTCAACATATGTTACAGCACTGTGTTTCAGCATATACTCACAGCGGTGTTTCAACATATGACTCAGCTTTGTGTTTCAGCATATACTCACAATGGTGTTTCAGCATATGAAAAAAAACTTAACAGAAAACAAATTTCAGAACTGAAACATGAGGATTCTGAACATCGTTTTCAACGCAGAAATAAAATATCAGCAATATGCAAAACTCAGAAAATATAGGCACAAAGATATTCGGTCTAACATTGACCCTGGAAAAACCCACGAGGGGAAAACCAGTGAGAGAGGGCTTTGTATTATTTATGAGCTTCTGAGAAATTCTTTTACAGCATATTCATCTTCAGATATTTACACAAACTTATCTGGACATTCCTGTAGCTTTGCTCCTCAATTTCTGAACCATAAATTTGTACAACTGTACGACAATTAATGTTGTATGGACTGTCATGAAATTCATGCCAAAATTCTGCTAAGACTCAATTTCTGTGCCACTAAATGTTATTCGGAAGCCTTGGAATGCATGCCAATACTCCCAGAAATTGCAGTTGTTGTTTCTTTTCTTCAACTCGACCTCTCTCTTGCTCTCTCTTGTTCTCTCAACAAGAATGCTTCAGCTCCTCTTGTTTTCTCAACAAGAATGCTTCAGCTACTCTCTTGTTCTCTCAACAAGACTGTTGCTTCTTCTTTGTTCTTGGCATCTCACCAATAACCTCTTGGCATCTCACCAAGAGTCTCTTGCTCTCTCAACAAGACTGTTGCTGCTTCTTTGTTCTTGGAATCTCACCAAGAACCTCTTGGCATCTCACCAAGAGTCTCTTTCTCTCTCAACAAGATTTCTTCAACTACCCAAGAATGGGTGTGCCCTCTTGCCCAAGTCGACCTCATGAGGGAAAGTGAGGAGTGTTCTAATCTAACGGTTGAGATTAGATCAGATGGGTGGCTGTGATTTGGTGTCTCTTCACTAACCCCCACTTTAATCATAAAGTCACCTTTTAATTTGCATCTCACAAATTAAATGACTAGGACCCACATTCGGCAATTTCTCCCCTTAGGCGCCTAGGGAAGAGAAACAGTTGCCTTGGTACTTTATTTTAATTAAAATTCAACACTCCCTCATACCGAGGAAAGTGTTACTCACCACTCCAAGCTTGTCCCTAAAAAATACAAACTTGCCCATGTTCAATGCCTTGGTGAGTATGTCTACAACCTGCTCCTCAGTAGATATGTAATGTAACTCTACAGCTCCTCTCTGAACATAATCACGGATGAAGTGATACCGAATCTCGATATGCTTAGACTGGTCATGAAAAAATGGATTCTCCGAGAGTTTAATGCAACTCTCATTATCATAGTAAATCACAGTAGGCCTCAACTGCACCCCGAACAATCCAATCAGCATCTTGCGAAGCCAAAGGGCCTCACAACTATCCTGACTAGCTACCATATACTCAGCCTCTGTCGAAATCAAAGCCATTGACTTCTGCTTCTGACTGAACCAAGACACAACTGTTGATCCCAATCCAAAGCAACACCCTCAAGTGCTTTTCCTTTCACTGACACATCCTGCCCAATCTGAGCCTGTATAGCCAACCAGACGAACTCCATCTCCTCTATGATAGTCAATACCATAATCTACCGTACCACAAAGATACCTGAGCACATGTTTTGCTTCCACCAAGTGCACTCTCCTTGGCTCCACCATGAACTGACTGAGAGTGTTGACAGCAAAACAAATATCTGGCCTGGTATTGACCAGATACATCAATGACCCGATCAACTGACGATACAAAGTGGAATCCACCAACTGTGACTCAGAAGCATGAAGCTTATTCTAGTTGGTAATCATGGGAGTGGTGATGGGACTACTATCCCCCATATGAAATCTTCTCAGAATATCACACACATACTTCCCCTGTCCCAGGAAGATGCGTCCAGGCTCCTGCCAAACCTCCAATCCCAAAAAGTAATGCATCAGTCCAATGTCTGTCATCTCGAACTCTGAAGCAAGGCTTTCCTTGTAGATGTTGATGAGTCTCTCTGCCCCTCTAATAAAAAGGTCATCCACATACAGCAGAAGAATGAGAGGATCCTCTCAAACCATAATGAATTATAGGTTGGGATCTGCCTCACTCTTCTCAAAACCCAACTGGTGCAAATAGGCATCTATCCTCGAATACCAAGCTCTAGGAGCTTGTTTCAGCCCGTACAATTCCTTCTTCAGTCTACACACATGAGACTCTCTCCCATGCACCTCAAATCCCAATGGCTTCTCAATGTACACCTCCTCTTCAATAAGACCATTCAGAAATGCGGTCTTCACATCCATATGGTGGATCTTCCAACCCATCTCTGCTGCAATGGAGATCACTACCCTGATCAAAGTGTATCGAGCAACCGGCGCAAAGGTCTCATCATAGTCGACTCCCTCAACCTGTGAAAACCCCCGAGCCACAAAGCGATATTTGTACTTCTCAATGCTCCCATCCGCAACATGATTTAGCTTGTAGAGCCACTTGGAAGTCACCACTGACTTCCCCTCAGGTCTAGNGTTCTTCATGATGGAATTGTACTCTTCCATCATGGCATCTCTCCATACCTTTCTACTAGTGGCCTCCTCAAAATTGAAAGGCTCAAACTCTCGAATACTGCTCACCATCGCAATGTAGCTGCAAAACCTCTCGGGAGGTTTACTCTCCCTCACTGCCTGCTTGGGATTCCCCACTGAACCCTCTGCATCCCTCAAAATGTCTTGAAGCCACTTGGGATTCTTCCTCTCTAAGGTAGTGTCTCGTGGAGCGGACTCTCCCTGCTCATCCCCATCTGCTGAAGACAATGATCCTATAGTAGACCCTGAAGTACCTGATCCTGAAACCTGTGGACCGGTAGCCTAGGAACCTGAACTTTGTGGCTCTGTCACCTGTGAACCTATAGTCACCAAAACTGGTGGCCCCAAAATCTGTGTTACTGTAGTCTATTGCGGGCTCACCTGAATCTGAGATGAAGACTGCTCACCTCTCTCTGTCCATCTAGACTTCCTAAAGGCTCTGTCCTCCTCAAATCTAACATCCCTCCTCAAGACAGTCTTCCTCAAGGAAGGAAGGTAAATACAGAAAGCCTTTGAAGTCTCACTGTACCCAACAAAGATCCCTCTCTCTGCCATGGGCTCTAGCTTTGTCCTCTTCTCATAGGGGACATATGAATATGTGATGCACCCAAAAATCCGAAAGTGCCCCACATCAGGCTTCTTCCCAGAGAAATCCTCCTCAGGAGTCATGCTCCCCACAACCCTCTGAGGACTCCTGTTATGCAGATAAACTGCAGTGTAGCATGCCTGAGCCCGTAGAAATAGTGGCAGCCCCTGATCATGTAGCATGGCTCTTGCAGCACCAACAATGGCCATGTTCTTCCTCTCAGCAACCCCATTCTGCTACGGGTTGTAAGGAACAATTAACTCCCTCCTAATGCCCTCTCCTGCATAGAAATCCATAAACTCCTTGGAGGTATAATCACCCCCATTGTCCGATCTTAGGACTCTGATTTTCTTCCCTGTCTGGCTCTCCACAAGAGCTTTGAACTCTTGGAACCGACTGAAGACCTGTCCTTTGGTCTTCATGAAGAAAATCCATCACTTCCGAGAGAAGTCATCAATGAATACAACATAGTATAGGGATCCAGTCAACGATGCCTAATACATCGGGCCACATACATCTGAATGTATAAGATCAAGTATCTCTGCTGCTCTATTGTCACTGCTCGGAAAAACAGTCTTGGTGTTCTTTCCCAAGATACACCCCTTTCACAACTCATGGTGCTCTGAACTGAAATCTGGAACTCCCGTCACCATCTCCCTCATAACTCGCAAAGCCCCATGGTGCAAATTTGCCATCCTCATGTGCCATATCTCACATAAGTCGTTGTTGCTGCTGGTAGAATGAATCAATGCTCGTACTGGCTAGAACAAGAACTTATACAACATGTCATGTCTAGTACCAATCACTTTGGCCAAAGTGATGCTAGACCCTATGGGGAAAAGAAGCACCTTCCCATCACGGAACAAGACCTCATAGCCCTTCTCCTCAATAGTAGAATCTGACACTAAGTTCTTCTTCAAGCCCGGAACATAAAGAACCTCTGTCAAAGTCATGGGATGCAAAGACTCCCTCCGAAATGATATGGTCCAACAACCAGCCACCTTGACCTACCGGTCATCTACAAGCACTACCTTTGCATCTCCACACTGAGTAAGATCTGTCAAGTTCTCACGAACTGTTGTCATATGGCGTGAGGCACCACTGTCAATATACCAAGTATCTGGAGTAGTGCTCCTTGAGGAAAGACATGCAATCAAGGAAAATTCCTTGTCAAACTTGGTGGAAATCTCTTCCACCTCTGCTGAAGCTGTTGTTTGTCTCAACCTTGGCATCTCACCAAAGGTCTGACCTTGGCATCTCACCAAAGGTCCCTTCTCTTGGCATCTCAACAAGATTTTCTTGATATTGGCATCTCACCAAACATCCTCTCCTTGGTCTCTCACCAAGTGACTTCCTCTTTAAGTGACTGTTGTCCCAACTTTATGTCTGCTGAAATTCTGCTTCTCTTCAACTCAGCTATGATACCATGTTAATTTTTCAAAAACCCAACCTAGTTTCAGTCTCGCTGATTTTTCAGCCAAATTTAAATGCCAAACTCAGTTTCAGCACTATTTCAGCATATGTTATAGCCCTGTGTTTCAGCATATACTCACAGCGGTGTTTCAACATATGACTCAGCACTGTGTTTCAACATATGTTACAACCCTGTGTTTCAGCATATACTCACAGCGGTGTTTCAGCATATGACTCAGCACTGTGTTTCAGCATATGTTACAACACTATGTTTCAGCATATGTTACAGCACTGTGTTTCATCATATACTCACAACGTTGTTTCAGCATATGACTCAACTTCGCGTTTCAGCATATACTCACAACAATGTTTCAGCATATGAAAAAAAACTTAACAGAAAATAAATTTCAGAACTGAAACATGAGGATTTTGAACATTGTTTTCAATGCAGAAATAAAATACCAGCAATATGCAAAACTTAGAAAATATAGACACAAAGATATTCGGTCTAACTTTGACCTTGAAAAACCCACAAGGGGAAAACTAGTGAGAGAGGGCTTTGTATTATTTATGAGCTTCTGAGAAATTCTTTTACAGCATATTCATCTTCAGATATTTACACAAACTTATCTGGACATCCCTGTAGCTTTGCTCCTCAATTTCTGAACCAGAAATTCATACAACTGTATGACAATTAATGTTGTATGGACTATCACGAAATTCGTGCCAAAATTCTGCTACGACTCAATTTCTGTGCCACTAAATGTTATTCGGCAGCCTTGGAATGCATGCCAATAGTCCCACAAATTGCAGCTGCTATCTCTTTTCTTCAACTTGACCTCTCTCTTGCTCTCTCTTGTTCTCTCAACAAGAATGCTTCAGCTCCTCTTGTTCTCTCAACAAGAATGCTTCAGCTCCTCTCTTGTTCTCTCAACAAGAATGCTTCATCTACTCTCTTGTTCTCTCAACAAGGCTGTTGTTGCTTCTTTGTTCTTGGAATCTCACAAAGAACCTCTTGGCATCTCACCAAGAGTCTCTTGCTCTCTCAGCAAGACTGTTGTTGCTTCTTTGTTCTTGGCATCTCACCAAGAACCTCTTGGTATCTCACCAAGAGTCTCTTGCTCTCTCAACAAGATTTCTTCAACTACCCAAGAATGGGTGCGCCCTCTTGCCCAAGTCAACCTCATGAGGGAAGGTGAGGAGTTTTCTAATCTAATGGTTGAGATTAGATCATATTTGGTGTCTCTTCACTCACCCCCACTTTAATCATAAATTCACCTTTTAATTTGCATCTCACAAATTAAATGACTAGGACCTACATTCGGGAATTTATCCCCTTAGGCGCCTAGGGAAGAGAAACACTTGCCTTGGTACTTAATTTTAATTTAAATTCAACAATCCCTCATACCGAGGAAAGTGTTACTCACCACTCCAAGCTTGTCCCTGAAAAATACAAACTTGCCCATGTTCAATGCCTTGGTGAGTATGTCTGCAACCTGCTCCTCAGTAGATATGTACTGTAGCTCCACAACTCCTCTCTGAACATAATCACGGATGAAGTGATACTGAATCTCGATATGCTTAGAATGGTCATGAAAAACTGGATTCTCCGAGAGTTTAATGCAACTCTCATTATCACAGTAAATCACGGTAGGCCTCAACTGCACCCCGAACAATCCAATCAACATCTTGTGAAGCCAAAGGGCCTCACAACTAGCCTGACTAGATGCCATGTACTCAAACTCTACCGAACTCAAAGCCATTGACTTCTGCCTCCGACTGAACCAAGACACAATTGCTGATCCCAATCCAAAGCAACACCCTGAAGTGCTTTTCCTCTCACTCACACATCCTGCCCAATCTGAGTCTGTATAGCCAACCCGACGAACACCATCTCTTCTATGATAGTCCAAACCATAATATACCATACCAAAAAGATACTTGAGCACACGTTTTGCTGCCACCAAGTGCACTATCTTTGGTTCCACCATGAACTGACTGAGAGTGTTGACAACAAAACAAATATCTGGCCTGGTATTGACCAAATACATCAATGACCCGATCAACTGATGATACAAAGTGGAATCCACCAACTGTGACTCAAAAGCATGAATATTCTTCCAGTTGGTAATCATGGGAGTGGTCATGGGCCTGCTATCCCCCATCTAAAATCTGCTCAGAATATCACACATATACTTCCCCTGTCCTAGGAAGATGTGTCCAGGCTCCTGCCAAACCTCCAATCCCAAAAAGTAATGCATCAGTCCAATCTCTGTCATGTCGAACTCTGAAGCAAGGATTTCCTTGCAGCTGCTGATGAGTCGCTCTGCCCCTGTAATAAAAAGGTCATGCACATACAGCAGAAGCATGAGAGGATCCTCTCCAACCACAATGAATTATAGGTTGGGATCCGCCTCACTCTTCTCAAAACCCAACTGCTGCAAATAGGCATCTATCCTCGAATACCAAGCTCTGGGAGCTTGTTTCAGCCCGTACAATGCCTTGTTCAGTCTACACAGATGAGACTCTCTCCCATGCACCTCAAAGACCAATGGCTGCTCAATGTACACCTCCTCCTCAATAAGACCATTCAGAAATGCGGTCTTCACATCCATCTGGTGGATCTTCCAACCCATCTCTGCTGCAATGGAGATCACTACCCTGATCGAAGTGTATCGAGCAACTGACACAAAGGTCCCATCATAGTCGACTCCCTCAACCTGTGAAAACCACTGAGCCACAAAGCGAGCTTTGTACTTCTCAGTGTTGCCATCCGTAGCATGCTTTAGCTTGTAGAGCCACTTGGAAGTCACCACTGACTTCCCCTCAGGTCTAGGAACAACTTCCCAGACATCGTTCTTAATGATGGAATTGTACTCTTCCATCATGGCATCTCTCCATACCTGTCTACTAGTGGCCTCCTCAAAAGTGGAAGGCTCAGACTCCCAAATACTGCTCACCATCGCAATGTAGCTGCAAAACCTCACGGGAGATTTACTCTCCCTCACTGCCTGCTTGGGATTCCCCACTGAACCCTGTGCATCCCTCAAAATGTCTTGAAGCCACTTGGGGTTCTTCCTCTCTGAAGTAGTGTCATGTTCAGGGGACTCTCCCTGCTCAACCCCATCTGTTGAAGACAATGATCCTGTAGTAGACCCTGAAGTACCTAATCCTGAAACCTATGGACCGATAGCCTATGGACCCGAATTCTATGGCTCTGTCACCTGTGAACCTGTAGTCACCGAAACTGGTGGCCCCAAAATCTGTGTCACTGTAGTCTGTTGCAGGCTCACCTGAATCTGAGATGAAGACTGCTCACCTCTCTCTGTCCCTATAGACTTCCTAAAGGCTCTGTCCTCCTCAAATCTAACATGCCTCCTCAGGACAGTCTTCCTCAAGGAAGGAAGGTAAATACAGAAAGCCTTTGAAGTCTCACTGTACCCAACAAAGATCGCTCTCTCTGCCATGGGCTCCAGCTTTGTCCTCTTCTCATAAGGGACATATGAATATGTGATGCACCCAAAAATCCGAAAGTGCCCCACATCATGCTTCTTCCTAGAGAAATCCTCCTCAAGAGTCATGATCCCCACATCCCTGTGAGGACTCCTATTCTGCAGATAAACTGCAGCATAGCATGCCTCAGCCCATTGAAATAGTGGAAGCCCCTGATCATGTAGCATGGCTCTCGCAGCCCCAACAATGGCCCTGTTCTTCCTCTCAGCAACCCCATTCTGCTGTGGGTTGTAAGGAATAGTCAACTCCCTCCTGATGCCCTCTCCTGCACAGAAATCCATAAACACCTTGGAGGTATACTCACCCCCATTGTCCGATCTCTAGACTCTGATTTTATTCCCTGTCTGGTTCTCCACAAGAGCCTTGAATTCTTGGAATCGACTGACGACCTGTCCTTTGGTCTTCATGAAGAAAATCCATTACTTCCGAGAGAATTCATCAATGAATACAACATAGTATAGGGATCCAGTCAACAATGTCGAAGACATCGGGCCACATACATCTGAATGTATAAGATCAAGTATCTCTGTTGCTCTACTGTCACTGCTCGGAAAAGCAGTCTTGGTGTTCTTTCCCAAGATACAGCCCTTTCACAACTCATGGTGCTCTGAACTGAAATCTGGAACTCCCGTCACCATCTCCCTCAGAACTCGCAAAGCCCCATGGTGCAAATGTGTCATCCTTCTGTGCCATATCTCACATAAGTCACTGTTGCTGCTGGTAGAATGAATCAATGCTTGTACTGGCTGGAACAAGAACTTATACAACCTCTCATGTCTAGTACCAATCACTTTGGTCGAAGTGATGTTAGACCCTCTAGGGAAAAGAAACACCTTCCCATCACGGAACAAGACCTCATAGCCCTTCTCCTCAACAGTAGAAACTGACACTAAGTTCTTCTTCAAGCTCGAAACATAAAGAACCTATGTCAAAGTCATGGGAGGCAAAGACTCCCTCCGAAATGATACGGTCCCACAACCAGCCACCTTGACCTCGCAGTCATCTCCAAGCACTACCTCTGCATCTCCACACTAAGTAAGATCTGTCAAGTGCTCACGAACTGTTGTCATATGGCGTGAGGCACCACTGTCAATATACCAAGTATCTGGAGTAGTGGTCCTCGAGGAAAGACATGCAATCAAGGAAAATTCCTTGTCAAACTTGGTGGAAATCTCTTCCACCTCTGCTGAAGCTGTTGTTTGTCTCAACCTTGGCATCTCACCAAAGGTCTGACCTTGGCATCTCACCAAAGGTCCCTTCTCTTGGCATCTCACCAAGATTTTCTTGATCTTGGCATCTCACCAAATATCCTCTCCTTGGTCGCTCACCAAGTGACTTCCTCTTTAAGTCACTGTTGTCCCAACTTTCTGTCTGCTGAAATTCTGCTTCTCTTCAACTCAGCTCTGATACCATGTTAATTTTTCAAAACCCCAACCCAGTTTTAGTCTCGCTGATTTTTCAGCCAAATTTAAATGCCAAACTCAGTTTCAGCACTGTTTCAGCATATGTTACAGCCCTGTGTTTCAGCATATACTCACAACGGTGTTTCAACATATGACTCAGCACTGTGTTTCAGCATATGTTACAGCCCTGTGTTTCAGCATATACTCACAGCGGTGTTTCAGCATATGACTCAGCACTGTGTTTCAGCATATGTTACAACACTGTGTTTCAACATATGTTACAACACTGTGTTTCAGCATATACTCACAGCGGTGTTTCATCATATGACTCAACTCTGTGTTTCAGCATATACTCACAACGATGTTTCAGCATATGAAAAAAAACTTAACAGAAAAACATGAGGATTCTGAACATCATTTTCAACGCAGAAATAAAATATCAACAATATGCAAAACTCAGAAAATATAGACACAAAGATATTCGGTCTAACTTTGACCCTGGAAAAACCCACAAGGGGAAAACCAGTGAGAGAGGGCTTTGTATTATTTATGAGCTTTTGAGAAATTCTTTTAAAGCATATTCATCTTCAGATATTTACACAAACTTATCTGGACATTCCTGTAGCTTTGCTCCTCAATTTCTGAACCAGAAATTTGTACAACTGTACGACAATTAATGTTGTATGGACTGTCACGAAATTCGTGCCAAAATTATGCTATGACTCAATTTCTGTGCCACTAAATGTTATTCGGCAGCCTTGAAATGCATGCCAATACTCCCAGAAATTGCAACTGCTATCTCTATTCTTTAACTCGTCCTCTCTCTTGCTCTCTCTTGTTCTCTCAACAAGAATGCTTCAGCTCCTCTTGTTCTCTCAACAAGAATGCTTTAGCTCCTCTCTTGTTCTCTCAACAAGAATTCTTCAACTACTCTCTTGTTCTCTCAACAAGACTGTTGCTGCTTCTTTGTCCTTGGCATCTCACCAAGAACCTCTTGGCATCTCACCAAGAACCTCTCGGCATCTCACCAAGAGTCTCTTGCTCTCTCAACAAGACTGTTGCTGCTTCTTTGTTCTTGGCATCTCACCAAGAACCTCTTGGCATCTCACCAAGAGTCTCTTTCTCTCTCAACAAGATTTCTTCAACTACCCAAGAATGGGTGCGCCCTCTTGCCCAAGTTGACCTCATGAGGGAAGGTGAGGAGTTTTCTAATCTAAAGGTTGAGATTTGATCAGATGGGTGGCTGAGATTTGGTGTCTCTTCACTCACCCCCACTTTAATCATAAAGTCACCTTTTAATTTGCATCTCACAAATTAAATGACTAGGACCCACATTCGGAAATTTCTCCCCTTAGGCGCCTAGGGAAGAGAAACACTTGCCTTGGTACTTTATTTTAATTAAAATTCAACACTCCCTCATACCGAGGAAAGTGTTACTCACCACTCCAAGCTTGTCCCTGAAAAATACAAACTTTCCCATGTTCAATGCCTTGGTGAGTATGTCTACAAACTGCTCCTCAGTACATATGTACTGTAGCTCTACAACTCCTCCCTGAACATAATCATGGATGAAGTGATACCGAATCTCGATATGCTTAGACCGGTCATGAAAAACTGGATTCTCCGAGAGTTTAATGCAACTCTCATTATCACAGTAAATCACGGTAGGCCTCAACTGCACCCCGAACAATCCAATCAGCATCTTGCGAAGCCAAAGGGCCTCACAGCTAGCCTGACTAGCTTCCATATACTCAGCCTCTGTCGATCTCAAAGCCATTGAATTCTGCTTCCGACTGAACCAAGACACAACTCCTGATCCTAATCCAAAGCAACACCCTAGAGTACTTTTCCTGTCACTGACACATCCTGCCCAATCTGAGTTTGTATAGCCAACCAAACGAACTCCATCTCCTCTATGATAGTCCAGACCATAATCTACCGTACCACAAAGATACCTGAGCACATGTTTTTCTGCCACCAAGTGCACTCTCCTTGGCTCCACCATGAACTGACTGAGAGTGTTGACAACAAAACAAATATCTGGCCTGGTATTGACCAAATACATCAATGACCCGATCAACTGACGATACAAAGTGGAATCCACCAACTGTGACTCAGAAGCATTAAGATTCTTCCAGTTGGTAATCATGGGAGTGGTCATGGGCCTGCTATCCCCCATCTGAAATCTACTCAGAATATCACACACATACTTCCCCTGTCCCAGGAAGATGTGTCCAGGCTCCTGCCAAACCTCCAATCCCAAAAAGTAATGCATCAGTCCAATGTCTGTCATCTTGAACTCTGAAGAAAGTCTTTCCTTGCAGCTGCTGATGAGTCTCTCTGCCCCTGTAATAAAAAGGTCATGCACATATAGTAGAAGAATGAGAAAATCCTCTCCAACCACAATGAACTATAGGTTGGGATCTGCCTCACTCTTCTCAAAACCCAACTGCTGCAAATAGGCATATATCCTTGAAGACCAAGTTCTGGGAGATTGTTTCAGCCCGTACAATGCCTTCTTCAGTCTACACACATGAGACTCTCTCCCATGCACCTCAAAGCCCAATGGTTGCTCAATGTACACCTCCTCCTAAATAAGACCATTAAAAAATGCGGTCTTCACATCCATCTTGTGGATCTTCCAACCCATCTCTGCTGCAATGGAGATCACTACCCTGATCGAAGTGTATTGAGCAACTGGCGTAAAGGTCTCATCATAGTCAACTCGCTCAACTTGTGAAAATCCCCGATCCACAAAGAGAGCTTTGTACTTCTCAATGTTTCCATCTGCAACATGCTTTAGCTTGTAGAACCACTTTGAAGTCACCACTGACTTCCCCTCAGGTCTAGGAACAACTTCCCAGACATCGTTCTTCATGATGGAATTGTACTCTTCCATCATGGCATCTCTCCATACCTGTCTACTAGTGGCCTCTTGAAAAGTGGAAGGCTCAAACTCCCGAATACTGCTCACCATCACAATGTAGCTGCAAAACCTCTCGGGAGGTTTACTCTCCCTCACTGCCTGCTTGGGATTCCCCAATGAACCATGTGCATCCCTCAAAATGTCTTGAAGCCACTTGGGCTTCTTCCTCTTTGAAGTAGTGTCCCGTGGAGGGGACTCTCCCTGCTCAACCCCATCTGTTGAAGACAATGATCCTGTAGTAGACCCTGAAGTACCTGATCCTAAAACCTGTGGACCGGTAGCCTATGAACCTGAACTCTGTGGCTCTGTCACTATTGAACCTGTAGTCACTGAAACTGGTGGCCCCAAAATCTATGTCACTGTAGTCTGCTGCGGGATAATCTGAATCTGAGATGAAGACTGCTCACCTCTCTCTGTCCCTCTAGACTTCCTAAAGGCTTTGTCCTCCTCAAATATAACATCCCTCCTCAAGACAGTCTTCCTCAAGGAAGGAAGGTAAATAAAAAAGCCTTTGAAGTCTCACTGTACCCAACAAATATCCCTCTCTCTGCCCTGGGCTCCAGCTTTGTCCTCTTCACATAAGGGACATATGAATATGTGATGCACCCAAAAATGAGAAAGTGCCCCACATCAGGATTCTTCCCAGAGAAAGCCTCCTAAGGAGTCATGCTCCCCACAGCCCTGTGAGGACTCTTGTTCTACAGATAAACTGTAGTGTAGCATGCCTCAGTCCATAGAAATAATGGCAGCCCCTGATCATGTAGCATGGCTCTCACAGCCCCAACAATGGCCCTATTCTTCCTCTCAGCAACCCCATTCTGCTGCGGGTTGTAAGGAACAATCAACTCCCTCCTTGGAGGTATACTCACCCCCATTGTCCGATCTCAGGACTCTGATTTTCTTCTCTGTCTAGTTCTCCACAAGAGATTTGAACTCTTGGAACCGACTGAAGACCTGTCCTTTGGTATTCATGAAGAAAATCCAGGATTTTCGAGAGAAGTCATCAATGAATACAACATAGTATAGGGATCCAGTCAACGATGCTGAAGACATCGCGCCACATACATATGAATGTATAAGATCAAGTATCTCTGCTTCTCTACTATCACTACTCGAAAAGGTAGTCTTGGTGTACTTTCCCAAGATACACCCCTTTCACAACTCATGGTTCTTTGAACTGAAATCTGGAACTCCCGTCACCATCTCCCTCAGAACTCGCAAATCCCCATGGTGCAAATGTGCCATCCTCCTGTGCCATATCTCACATAAGTCGCTGCTGCTACTCGTAGAATGAATCAATGCTCATACTGGCTGGAACAAGAACTTATACAACCTCTCATGTCTAGTACCAATCACTTTGGCCGAAGTGATGCTAGACCCTCTGGGGAAAATAAGCACCTACCCATCATGGAACAAGACCTCATAGACCTTCTCCTCAATAGTATAAACTGACACTAAGTTCTTCTTCAAGCCCGAAACATAACGAAACTCTGTCAAAGTCATGGGAGGCAAAGACTCCCTCCGAAATGATACAGTCCCACAACCAGCCACCTTGACCTCCCGATCATCTCCAAGCACTACCTCTGCATCTCCGCACTGAGTAAGATCTGTCAAGTGCTCACGAACTGTTGTCATATGGCATGAGGCACCACTGTCAATATACCAAGTATCTGGAGTAGTGGTCCTCGAGGAAAGACATGCAATCAATGAAAATTCCTTGTCAAATTTGGTGGAAATCTCTTCCACCTCTGTTGAAGCTGTTGTTTGTCTCGACCTTGGCATCTCACCAAAGGTCTGAACTTGGCATCTCACCAAAGGTCCCTTCTCTTGGCATCTCACCAAGATTTTCTTGATCTTGGCATCTCACCAAAGATCCTCTCCTTGGTCTCTCACCAATTGAATTCCTCTTTAAGTGATTGTTGTCCCAAATTTTTGTCTGCTGAAATTCTGCTTCTCTTCAAATCAGCTCTGATACCATGTTAATTTTTCAAAACCCCAACCCAGTTTCAGTCTCGCTGATTTTTCAGCCAAATTTAAATGCCAAACTCAGTTTCAACAATATTTCAGCATATATTACAGCCCTGTGTTTCAGCATATACTCATAGCGGTGTTTCAGCATATGACTCAGCACTGTGTTTCAGCATATGTTACAGCCCTTTGTTTCAGCATATACTCACAATGGTGTTTCAACATATGACTCAGCACTATGTTTCAACATATGTTACAGCACTGTGTTTCAGCATATGTTACAGCACTGTGTTTCAGCATATACTCACAGCGGTGTTTCAGCATATGACTCATCTCTGTGTTTCAACATATACTCACAACGGTGTTTCGGCATATGAAAAAAAACTTAACAGAAAATAAATTTTAGAACTGAAACATGAGGATTCTGAACATCGTTTTCAATGTAGAAATAAAATATCAGCAATATGCAAAACTCAGAAAATATAGACACAAAGATATTCGGTCTAACTTTGACCCTGGAAAAACCCACAAGGGGAGAACCAGTGAGAGAGGGCTTTGTATTATTTATGAGCTTCTGAGAAATTATTTTACAGCATATTCATCTTCAGATATTTACACAAACTTATCTGGACATTCTTGTAGCTTTGCTCCTCAATTTCTAAAATAGAAATTCGTACAACTGTACGACAATTAATGTTGTATGGACTGTCACGAAATTCGTGCAAAAATTCTTCTAAGACTCAATTTCTGTGCCACTAAATGTTATTCGGAAGCCTTGGAATGCATGCCAATACTCCCAGAAATTGCAGCTGCTATCTCTTTTCTTCAACTCGACCTCTCTCTTGCTCCCTCTTGTTCTCAACAAGAATGCTTCAGCTCCTCTTGTTCTCTCAACAATAATGCTTTAGCTCCTCTCTTGTTCTCTCAACAAGAATGCTTCAGCTACTCTCTTGTTCTCTCAACAAGACTGTTGTTGCTTCTTTGTCCTTGGCATCTCACCAAGAACCTCTTGGCATCTCACCAAGAGTCTCTTTCTCTCTCAACAAGACTATTGATGCTTCTTTGGTCTTGGCATCTCACCAAGAACCTCTTGGCATCTCACCAAGAGTCTCTTTCTCTCTCAACAAGATTTCTTCAACTACCCAAGAATGGGTGCACCCTCTTGCCCAAGTCGACCTCATGAGGGAAGGTGAGGAGTTTTCTAATCTAACGGTTGAGATTAGATCAGATGGGTGGATGCGATTTGGTGTCTCTTCACTCACCCCCACTTTAATCATAAAGTCACCTTTTAATTTGCATCTCACAAATTAAATGACTAGGACCCACATTCGCCAATTTCTCCCCTTAGGCACCTAGGGAAGAGAAACACTTGCCTTGGTACTTTATTTTAATTAACATTCAACACTCCCTCATACCGAGGAAAGTGTTACTCACCACTCCAAGATTGTCCCTGAAAAATACAAACTTGCCCATGTTCAATGCCTTGGTGAGTATGTCTGCAACCTGCTCCTCAGTAGATATGTACTGTAGCTCCACAGCTCCTCTCTGAACATAATCATGGATGAAGTGATACCGAATCTCGATATTCTTAGACCATTCATGAAAAAATGGATTCTCCGAGATTTTAATGCAATTCTCATTATCACAGTAAATCACGATAGGCCTCAACTGCACCCCGAAAAATCCAATCAGCATCTTGCGAAGCCAAAGGGCCTCACAACTAGCCTGACTAGCTTTCATATACTCAGCCTCTGCCAAACTCAAAGACATTGACTTCTGATTCCGACTGAACCAAGACACAACTCCTGATCCCAATCCAAAGCAACACCCTGGAGTGATTTTCCTGTCACTTACACATCCTGCCCAATCTGAGTCTGTATAGCCAACCAGATGAACTCCATCTCCTCTATGATAGTCCAGACCATAATCTACCGTAACAAAAATATACCTGAGCACATGTTTTGCTGCCACCAAGTGCATTCTCCTTGGCTCCACCATGAACTGACTGAGAGTGTTGATAGCAAAACAAATATCTGGCCTGGTATTGACCAAATACATCAGTGACCCAATCAACTGACGATACAAAGTGGAATCCACCAACTGTGACTCAGAAGCATGAAGATTCTTCCAGTTGGTAATCATGGGAGTGGTCATGGGCCTGCTATCCCCCATCTGAAATCTTCTCAGAATATCACACACATTCTTCCCCTTTCCCAGGAAGACGTGTCCAGGCTCCTGCCAAACCTTCAATCCCAAAAAGTAATGCATCAGTCCAATGTTTGTCATCTTGAACTCTGAAGCAAGGCTTTCCTTGCAGCTGCTAATGAGTCTCTCTGCCCCTGTAATAAAAAGTTCATCCACATACAGTAGAAGAATGAGAGGATCCTCTCCAACCACAATGAAGTATAGGTTGGGATCCGCCTCACTCTTCTCAAAACCCATCTGCTGCAAATAGGCATATATCATCGAATACCAAGCTCTAGGAGCTTGTTTCAGCCCGTACAATGCCTTCTTCAGTCTACACACATGAGACTCTCTCCCATGCACCTCAAAGTCCAATGGCTGCTCAATGTACACCTCCTCCTCAATAAAACCATTTAGAAATGCGGTCTTCACATCCATCTGGTGGATCTTCCAACCCATCTCTGCTGCAATGGAGATCACTACCCTGATCGAAGTGTATTGAGCAACTAGCGCAAAGGTCTCATCATAGTCGACTCCCTCAACCTGTGAAAACCCCCGAGCCACAAAGAGAGCTTTGTACTTCTCAATGTTGCCATCCGCAACATGATTTAGCTTGTAGAGCCACTTGGAAGTCACCACTGACTTCCTCTCAGGTCTAGGAACAACTTCCCAGACACCGTTCTTCATGATGGAATTGTACTCTTCCATCATGGAATCTCTCCATACCTGTCTACTAGTGGCCTCCTCAAAATTGGAAGGCTCAGACTCCCGAATACTGCTCACCATCCCAATGTAACTGCAAAACCTCTCGGGAGGTTTACTCTCCCTCACTGCCTGCTTGGTATTCCCCACTGAACCCTGTGCATCCCTCCAAATGTCTTGAAGCCACTTGGGCTTCTTCCTCTCTGAAGTAGTGTCCCGTGGAGGGGACTCTCCCTACTCAACCCCATTTGCTGAAGACAATGATCCTGTAGTAGATCCTGAAGTCCCTGATCCTGAAACCTGTGGACTGGTAGCCTATGAACCTGAACTCTGTGGCTCTATCACTATTGAACCTATAGTCACCGAAACTGGTGGCCCCAAACTCTGTGTCACTGTAGTCTGCTGAAGGCTCACCTAAATATGAGATGAAGACTGCTCACCTCCCTCTGTCCCTCTAGACTTCTTAAAGGCTCCGTCCTCCTCAAATCTAACATCCCTCCTCAAGACAATCTTCCTCAAGGAAGGAAGGTAAATACAGAAAGCCTTTGAAGTCTCACTGTACCCAACAAAGATCCCTCTCTCTGCCATGGGCTCCAACTTTGTCCTCTTCTCATAAGGGACATATGAATATGTGATGCACCCAAAAATCTAAAAGTTCCCCACATCAGGATTCTTCCCAGAGAAAGCCTCCTCAGGAGTCATGCTCCCCATAGCTTTGTGAGGACTCCTGTTCTGTAGATAAACTGCAGTGTAGCATGCCTCAGCCCATAGAAATAGTGGTAGCCCCTGATCATGTAGCATGGCTCTCACAACCCCAACAATGGCCCTGTTCTTCCTCTTAGCAACCCCATTCTGCTACGGGTTGTAAGGAACAGTCAACTCCCTCCTTGGAGGTATACTCACCCCCATTGTCCGATCTCAGGACTCTGATTTTCTTCCCTATCTGGTTCTCCACAAGAGATTTGAACTCTTGAAACCGACTGAAGACCTGTCCTTTGGTCTTCATGAAGAAAATCCAAGATTTCTGAGAGAAGTCATCAATGAATACAACATAGTATAGGGATTCATTCAACGATGCCAAAGACATCGGGCCACATACATCTTAATGTATAAGATCAAGTATCTCTTCTGCTCTACTGTCACTGCTCGAAAAAGCAGTCTTGGTGTACTTTCCCAAGATACACCCCTTTCACAACTCATGGTGCTATGAACTGAAATCTGGAACTCTCGTCACCATCTCCCTCAGAACTCACAAAGCCCCATGGTGCAAATGTGCCATCCTCCTGTACCATATCTCACATAAGTCACTGCTACTGCTGGTAGAATGAATCAATGCTCGTACTAGCTGGAACAAGAACTTATACAACCTCTCATGTCTAGTACCAATCAGTTTGGCCGAAGTGATGCTAGACCCTTTGAGGAAAAGAAGCACCTGCCCATCACGGAACAAGACCTCATATCCCTTCTCCTTAATAGTAGAAACTGACACTAAGTTCTTCTTCAAGCCCGAAACAGAAAGAACCTCTGTCAAAGTCATGGGAGGCAAACACTCCCTCCTAAATGATACGGTCCCACAACTAGCCACCTTGACCTCCCGGTCATCTCCAAGCACTACCTATGCATCTCCACACTGAGTAAGATCTGTCAAGTGCTCACGAACTGCTGTCATATGGCATGAGGCACCACTGTCAATATACCAAGTATCTGGAGTAGTGGTCCTCGAGGAAAGACATGCAATCAAGGAAAATTCCTTGTCAAACTTGGGGGAAATCTCTTCCACCTCTACTAAAGTTGTTGTTTGTCTCGACCTTGGCATCTCACCAAAGGTCTGACCTTGGCATCTCACCAAAGGTCCTTTCTCTTGGCATCTCACCAAGATTTTATTGATCTTGGCATCTCACCAAAGATCCTCTCCTTGGTCTCTCACCAAGGGACTTCCTCTTTAAGTGATTGTTGTCCCAAATTTCTGTCTGCTGAAATTATGCTTTTATTCAACTCAGCTCTGATACCATGTTAATTTTTCAAAACCCCAAACCAGTTTCAGTCTCGCTGATTTTTCAGCCAAATTTAAATGCCAAACTCAATTCCAGCACTATTTCAGCATATGTTACAGCCCTGTGTTTCAGCATATACTCACAGCGGTGTTTCAGCATATGACTCAGCACTGTGTTTCAGGATATGTTACAGCCCTGTGTTTCAGCATATACTCACAACGGTGTTTCAGCATATGACTCAGCACTGTGTTTCAACATATGTTACAGCACTGTGTTTCAGCATATGTTACAGCACTGTGTTTCAGCATATATTCATAGGGGTGTTTCAGCATATGAATCAACTCTGTGTTTCAACATATACTCACAAAGGTGTTTTAGCATATGAAAAAAAACTTAACAGAAAATAAATTTCAGAACTGAAACATGAGGATTCTGAACATCGTTTTCAACGCAGAAATAAAATATCAGCAATATGCAAAACTCAAAAAATATAGACACAAAGATATTCGGTCTAACTTCGACCCTGGAAAAACCCACAAGGGGAAAACCAGTGAGAGAGGGCTTTGTATTATTTATGAGCTTCTGATAAATTCTTTTACAACATATTCATCTTCAGATATTTACACAAATGTATCTGGATATTCCTGTAGCTTTGCTCCTCAATTTCTGAACCAGAAATTCGTACAACTGTACGACAATTAATGTTGTATGGAATGTCACTAAATTCGTGCCAAAATTTTGCTAAGACGCAATTTTTGTGCCACTAAATGTTATTCGACAGCCTTGGAATGCATGCCAATACTCCCAGAAATTGCAACTGTTGTCTCTTTTCTTCATCTCGACCTCTCTCTTGCTCTCTCTTGTTCTCTCAACAAGAATGCTTCAACTCCTCTTGTTTTCTCAACAAGAATGCTTCAGCTCCTCTCTTGTTCTCTCAACAAGAATTCTTCAGCTACTCTCTTGTTCTCTCAACAAGACTGTTGCTGCTTCTTTGTTCTTATCATCTCACCAAGAACCTCTTGGCATCTCGCCAAGAGTCTCTTGCTCTCTCAACAAGACTGTTGCTGCTTCTTTGTTCTTGGCATCTCACCAAGAACCTCTAGGCATCTCACCAAGATTCTCTTTCTCTCTCAACAAGATTTCTTCAACTACCCAAGAATGGGTGCGCCCTCTTGCCCAAGTCGACCTCATGAGGGAAGGTGAGGAGTTTTCTAATCTAACGGTTGAGATTATATCAGATGGGTGGCTGAGATTTGGTGTCTCTTCACTCACCCCCACTTTAATCATAAAGTCCCCTTTTAATTTGCATCTCACAAATTAAATGACTAGGACCCACATTCGAGAATTTCTCCCCTTAGGCGCCTAGGGAAGAGAAACACTTGCCTTGGTACTTTATTTTAATTAAAATTCAACACTAACTCCATATAGAACCCGTAAGTGGAAGTTTCAACTCTCTTGACCAATCTTCCCCAACAAGCAACTCTCAATCATCATCACACGTCTAGGGGAGCGTGAGCTAACACCATCTTCCCATAACTCCAGGTTTCAGAGGATACACAGTGGAAAATTCCTCTACCCCTCCTAATAGAACTAGGGTCAACACCCTACCATGGACCATACAATGGCACTGTGTTACTGGAATTTGTCATCGTATATTCAGTTTCAGGAAGTCTCTCCACTTGAAAAACCTACACTTGTCCACATATCATAGCAATGCATTTGAACCAACATAATTTCACATACAAAGATTCATACCATATTGTTTCTCGACCAATGTTCACAACATCAATCTTTTATTATCATTATCCTTTGGTTATTTCATAGCGCATTGACATGCAGATTAGTCTATAACACTAACTCATACATATCTATGCATTATTATCATGTTAATGCATTTAATCATATCCTCAATTCGGTATCCACGTACCAACAACTTTAAATGCCAAAATTTTCAAGTTAGAAATAGGTTGCATAATATCCATCATAATTCAAATAACGATAAACATTCATAGAATTGACATTCACATACATCCATATGTCTAAAATTTTAGGTGTATCATTAATAGTTTCACAGTTACTAAAAAATAAAAGATGATTAGGCCTTAATTAATTCTAGCTATGATCCAGATTTATGTAGGAACACAATGAAATAAATAAATACACATAAACACAGAGATGCAATGGAAATAAGACTTCATTTCATTAATAACAAATGACTGAAATATGCTTACAAACAGAATGGAAATAAACTAGCTAGGGCGCTGGTAGCTTATCCCTGAGAAGAGATGTGGCCGCTACTCGCATACATGAGAAGATGATTATAATGAGGATCTGAAGGCCCTTTTACAATAAACGGGAATGCCAAAATTCCTATACATCCAAAAACCTAACCCTGGGAGATGAAGCGCCAAAAGTCATGTGGGCCCCGTTTGGGTAAGTTGGTACATCAACTTCCCGGGGTCGTAACTTTTTCATACGATCTTCGTTTTAGGTGTATGATAGCCCATTCGAAATATCTATCCGAGGACTACAAAATTTTTCACAAAGTTTCATGATGAAATTTTGCGACCGTAACATACCCCAAGAAATGTCGTTTAGGGCCTCAAAATGGCTCCAGAAGTTCAGGACCTGAAAAACTGCTAAAAATAGTAAACTGTGCGAAAACTAAAAAAATGAAAGAAGAAATGGTGGGGGTCCAAGTGGAATAGGTGGGTGGCCACCAATATCCACCTGGATCATTCCTCCCCCCTTAGGAAGCAATGGTCCCCAATGCGTTGAGTTCCTCCATGAGATGAGGAAACTTCCTTTGAACTTGGTCCCTGGTGAGCCATTTTCCTTGGTGAAGGAGTTGGCCTGCTTTGAAAACTCGATATAGCGGTATCCTTTGTTTTTGGGTGTGCTTGATCTGTGTATCCATGATCTGATCAGTTCTGGCTTGTTCCATGCAGTCTAGATTTAACTCTGTTGGTGTGAGTTGTTCTGCCATGTCGGATGTGTCTAGTAGAGCTGGAAAGTAGGGCCGAAGGCGGTACACATTGAACACTGGGTGCAGACCAAGGAATGGTGGAATGTTGAGCTCAAAGGAATTTTCCCCTACAACCTTGGTGAGGGTGTACGACCCATATCGAAGCGGACGAAGCTTGCGGTGGGGTCCAAAAAGGCATTCCTTTTGCAAATGAAGCCACACTTTGTCGCCAACTTGGAAATTGTGTGGCACCTGATGTTGATCATGTCGTTGCTTGTACTTAGCATTGGCTCTGTCCAAGATGTCATGATCCTATTGGCGGATGTGTTGAATGTGATCAATGAAGTCATTTTCCTTATCCGCCTCAGACTCGACATGAGATGAATCTTCCTGAGTAGCCACAAATGGCATGGCTATGTCAATCGGACATAGTGGCTAGAATCCCAAGCCCACTTGAAAGGGGTTGTGGCTAGTTGAGCTATGGAGAGCCTAGTTGTAGCTGTGTTGTACATAGGGGAGGCTCTCATCCCATGTGCGTGGATTATTTGAATTGTACATGCGTAGAATGTGTACGATCATCCGGTTGACGACCTCTGTCTGGCCATCAGTTTGCAGATGGAAAGATGTGGACTTGGTGAGCTTGGTGTCCAACATCGACCAGAGGCTGGACCAAAATGTACTGAGGAACCTACTGTCCTGATTTCATATGATGGACTATGGGATCCCAAAGTGTACCCACACTTGTTCAAAGAAGAGTTTAGCAGTGGCTTCTGCTGTGATATTCTTCTTGCAGGCCATCATAATGGACATCTTCGAGAATCGTTCGACGACCACAAAAACACAGCCATTGCCATGCTTAGTAGAAGGAAGGCCCGACATGTAATCCATAGAGATGGATTCCCAAGGTCGACTGGGGGTAGGAAGCGGAGTATAGAGGCCTTGCTTCCTTATGGTCGGTTTGGCAATGACACAAGCAGTGCAGGACTTGATGTACTTCCCGACATCTTGTCGAAGGTTTGGCCAATAGAAATACTTTTGCAGTACTGCAACAGTTTTCTCGACCCCGAAATTCCTAGCGACTCGACTGTAGTGCGCCTCCCAAATCATCTTGGCACGCTCGCTTGAAGGAACACAAAGGTGTCTCAAGTGACAAAGCAGGGCATCCTGGAGGTGAAGATTGGGAACTTGCTTACCCTCCAAGAGTGTATTGTATGTGTGGCCGAATTTTGGATCACTTGTGTAGAGAAGCGGCCAATCAGAAGTCTCGTGCCCACAAGAGTTGAGCACAGTGGTTAGTGCCACGATGGGTGGTCGACTGAGGCAGTCTGCAAAATTATTGGTGCTGCGATTTTTGTACTTAATGTTCAAATGAAATAGTTGCAGGTATGTGGACCACTTCTAATGACAATCGTTCTGCAACTTCCCTTGTGTCTGTATGAACTGCAGGGGTCGGTGGTCTGTGTGGATGACCACTTCCTTTCCCAAAATGTAATGCTTCCATTGCCGACAATCCTGGAAAATGGAATACATTTCTTTGTCATAAGTGGGATACTTCTGGACTATGTCGGAAAGTGTCTCACTGTGATATGCCACTAGATGCCCATGTTGAGTAAGGACTGCCCCAATAGCATAGTCAGAGGCATCTATCTCGATCTCAAATGGTTGTTGCAAGTCTGGTAATGTGAGCACTGGTGCAGAGCAGAGGCGATGTTTCAACTCCCCGAATTCCTTTTGTTGAGATTCAGACCAAAATAATTTTTCTTTAGCTCCTCCCTTGGTGACTTGACTCAAGGGCCAAGTGATATGAGAGAATCCCAACACAAACCTGCGGTAGAAATTGGAAAGACCTAAAAATCTCCGGAGCTCGGTTAGGGTGGCTAGGGCTGGCCAATCCCAAATGACTTGGATCTTTGTTGGATCCACATGCACCCCCCGCTCATCAATAATGTATCCCAGATACTGAACTTGGGTTATGCCAACAGTGCATTTCTCCAAATTGGCACACAACTTGTGTTGCCACAGTGTTTGGAGGACCTGTCAGATATGGTGGAGGTGCTCTTCCCAAGTCTGGTTGAAGATCAAAATGTCATCCAAGTACACCACTACAAATGAGTTGGTGAATGGATGCAGGATGTCGTCCATTAGCCTCATGAAGGTTGCAGGGGCATTCGTCAACCCGAAAGGCATGACCAACCATTCAAAAAGGCCCTCCTTGGATTTGAATGCAATCTTCCACACATCAGAGGGTTCGATTGGTACCTCGTGATACCCAGACTTCAAGTCGATCTTGCTGAAATATTTTTCCCCCTTGAGTTGGTCCAGAAGGTCATCAATCTGTGGGATCGGTTACCTATTCTGAACAGTGATCTTGTTCAGTGCCCGATAGTCAATGCAGAGTCTCCAAGTCCCATCCTTCTTCTACACCAATACGATCGGGCTCCCACAGGGCGATGAACTCGGCCGGATGTGACCTTTCTGCAACAGCTCCTGAATATTCCTCTTGATTTCGTCATTCTCTAGGACAGAGCGCCCATAGATGGGTCCATTGGGCAGTGGTGCACCTGGGGTCAGATCGATGGGGTGCTTGGCCTGGCAATGTAGAGGCACCCCTGCGGAGGAGGTGAAGATGTCCTCGTACTCCTCTATGACCTTATCCATATGTTGTTTTCATGCAGTGGGGCCTTGTCTGGAGGTCATGGCCACAATATTTCGCTTTCCCTGAGGGTGGATGATCAGGAAAACAAATTTCCTGGTTTTGGAAATGAGCTTACTGCATTGTTTTGCAATAACCAAAGAGATGGTGGTAAGTGGTGCTATCTCTGGTATCCTGTATAGCTTATTGCCCAAAGTGATAATAACAACATGAGGCCTAGACTCATACATAGCATGTCGCTTCCACAAGTACGGTTGGCCTAATAATACATTAGAAACATCAAGAGGAGCAATGTCACATAATACCTCATCTGTGAAGGGCTTGATGTTGTAGGGAAGGCGACATTGTTGACTGACGCGGAGGTCCCGTCCTTGGTGAAACCACCCGATGGTGTATGGTTGTGGGTGTGCTATGGTCAGCAAGCCCAACTTCTTCATGACCTCTACCGAGATGAGGTTCTTCTGGCTCCCGCTATCGACAATGAACTGCAATGGGGAACCCTTTACCCACATCTTGGAATGGAAGAGACGCTCTGCCTCCTCTGGATCTTCTGGTTCCTCCTTCTGGATCTTTGTGGTGGCAACGGTGGCATTGGGCTCCGCATCGATAATCTGCTTCCCCCTGTCATTCCCCTTGTCAGGGTCTGATTCAGAGTCGGAGCATGCATATGATTTAGAAGCCTTCAACTCGGCTACCAATGACTTATTGGCCCGACACTCACTTGTGTTGTGAGTGGAGCTCTTATGGAACTCACACCACTTCCCCGTGTCCTTTTTTGGCTTTGTGGTGTTGTTCTTTGCTTGTGGATTTGGCGGGTTGTCCTGGGCTACCCCGCCTTGGATTGGTCCTTTGTTTTGCAGTTTGGGAGTACATTTCCCGTGCTTCTGATTTGCAAACCCAAAGTCTCACTTCTTCTATTTGAACTTCTGCTCAATCTTGGAAGCATATCGGTATGCCACACCAAGTGAGGAGATGTCGATGAACTCCATTTCCTCTTGAATGTATCTGTGCAGACAACTGCGGTACTTTAACACCAAATGTTTCTCTGAATCTTTAATAACCAACTTTGTGCATAGGGTATGAAACAAATTCATCATCTCATGCACATCTTGGTCCCTTTGCTGCCGCAACGTAGTCCATTGTATGTATTTGTCCTCATAGCACCCCACGTGATAATATTGTTCCTTGATGGCATCTCAGAAATAATTCCAAGTGGGTGCGGCCGAGAACAAAGAGGGTTCTCCCTCGCCCTGTTGCTCCGAGTAGGTTTCCCACCAGTCCTTGACATGGGGGGTGGCTTTGAGGAGTGCGAAAATAATCTTTTCTCGGTCGGAAAAGTCATGAACCGAGAAATATCCTTCTAACAGATTCAACCATCTATCTATGACGTCTGCATCTATTTGGCTGTCAAATATGGGAATGTCAAAGTTTACTTGTACCTTAAAAGGAGTGGCACCTCTAGAGTGGCTGCTGGATGTCGATGCACCGCCATTCAGAATCCATTGAAGAATCTGGGCAAAGTTGTCCATCATCACGTTCCTTTGTTTCTCGAGGGCCTCCTCAAGCAACATTTTGATAGGATCTCCTACTCCCTCATCTTTCTTTTCTTCCCCCATGGGTGGTCATCGGGGTTTGCAAGGCTAATCTTGCAAAGGTTCAACCAGATCAAGCCCCAACTCCTTATACCCCGATCTCGTTGGGGACATGCAATGAAGGATCGAGAATGAGTAGACTGCTCTGATACCACTGATCCAGATTTATGTA
Source organism: Picea engelmannii (assembly GCA_009831015.1). Classification (NCBI taxonomy): domain Eukaryota; kingdom Viridiplantae; phylum Streptophyta; class Pinopsida; order Pinales; family Pinaceae; genus Picea; species Picea engelmannii. The sequence goes on from ML810704.1 coordinate 153,872, forward strand.
GGAACACAATGAAATATAGAAATACACATGAACACAGAGATGTAGCGGAAATAAGACTTCATTTCATTAATAACAAATGACTGAAATATGCTTACAGACAGAATGGAAATAAACTAGCTAGGGTGCTGATAGCTTATCTCTGAGAAGAGATGTGGCCGCTACTCGCATCCGCGAGAAGATGATTACAATGAGGCTCTGAAGGCCCTTTTACAATAAACGAGAATGCCAAAATTCCTAGACATCCAAAAACCTAACCCTGGGAGATGAAGCGCCAAAAGTCATGTGGGCCCCGTTTGGGTAAGTTGGTACATCAACTTCCCGGGGTCGTAACTTTTGCATACAATCTCCGTTTTAGGCGTATGATAGTCCATTGGAAAGATCTATCCGAGGACTACAACATTTTGCACAAAATTTTGCGACCACAACATACCCCAAAAAATGTCGTTTAGGGCCTCAAAACGGCTCGAGAAGTTCAGGACCCGAAAAACTACTAAAAATAGTAAACTGTGTGAAAACTAAAAAACTGAAAGAAGAAATAGTGGGGGTCTAAGTGGAATAGGTGGGTGGCCACCAATATCCACTTGGATCAAGCTATTTAAGTCAAAATGGTGGTAAAAAAAATGAGGGATGATCTCATCATAAGGTCTTTGTGTCCTCCCAAATAGCAAATCCTAGGATATAATTCTCCTCACTAGACCTTAACTTGGTCCACCAAATGATTCCTGAGTTGTCATACCCTACGGTCCAATATGCGTAGTGGTTCGACCATGATGGTTCCTGCGTCTGAGACTTGGAATTCCTTCCAATTTAGTTTTTTAGATTCGTCAGCAACATAATGTCGTAGAAGAGATATATGAAAAACATCATGAGTTTTATGTAAGCGGGATGGAAGTAGGAGGCGATAGGAAATAAGTCCAATTCTCTCTTGAATTTTAAAAGGTATTATAAATCAAGGAAAAA
>ML810705.1:0-18802 GCA_009831015.1 Picea engelmannii
ATGTTGTAATCGTTGAACTTCATGAATGACATACAAAGCTATCTTTTCAACATGAGAATATTTGAGTTCAGGGCCGACCAAGTTTCAACTAAGATAGTAAATGACGTGCTCACGGAGCTCATCATCCTCCTAAACCAACAACATACCAATCGTCTCTTCTGTCACGAAGACATAAAAAAATTAATCTCTACTGTAGTCTGGAGACTTAAGCAGAGGTTTCGATACCAAGGCTTTCTTCAAAGCAACGAAGGATTCCTAGGCTTTCTCATCCCAGATAAAAGGAGTGTCCTTCTTCAAGAGATGCATGCAAACCTTAGTAATATTGGCATAGTTCACTATAAATCGTCGTAAAAAGTTAGCTTTCCCCTGTAAACCTTGAAGTTGGAAAATAGTGCATGGGGGAGGGAGTCGAAGTATTGCCTCAAACTTTAAAGGATCTACCATTATCCCAGTCTCAGAGACTAAAAATCCTAGAATTTGACATGACCTAACCCAAAATATGCATTTATGAGGGTTCAACCAGTTGCGATAATGGAGACATCTTTCAAACACTAGCCGAAGGTGCTTAGGGTGATCCACTCTCTTACGGGAGTGAGTAGCAAGATCGTCGAGATATGCTTTGACTATATTCTTGAGATTGTGAAATGTGAAGGTCATATCTCGTTGGAAGGTTGTTTCGACATTTTTAAGGCTGAAAGGCATCTTTCGTTAAGCGAAAGTACCCCAAGGGAAAATAAATTCCATCTTATGTTGGTCCTCAGGTTTAATATGACTCTGGTTATACCTTGAAAATCTATCCATGAAAGAAAAAACTTTGCTTCCCGCACACTCATCGAGAATCTAATCGATGAAGGGTGTCGAGAAGTTGTCTTTAGAACATTATTTATTCAGGTCACAAAAATCCATGCATACGTGGATGGTTCCTTTCTTTTTATTCACAGGAACGAGATTAGATACCCATTCAGTCAAGGGAACTGGGTAGATAAAGGCAACATTAAGTATATTTTCTACCTCTACCTTAATAGTAGGGGCCTTCCTGGGATTGATATCTCTAAGACGTTATCGAATAGGCTTAGCATCTGGGTAAGTTTTAATCTCATGTTCGACAATTCGAGGGTCGATTCCTGGCATCTCTTCATATGACCAAGCGAATACATCTCAAAAATCTTTGAAGAGTTCTGTGTAAATCAGAATTTCTTCTGGCAAACAATCCGCACCGATGTATACATTTTCAACCTTGCCAGGAGTACGAGAGATATCGATCATGACGATAAGAGTGATACTCGCCATATTTCCTTCGGCATAAATTTCGTGCATATCAAGTGGAACTACAACGTGACTGACTATCTCGCTCAAAGTAGATCTAAAATCATCTTGTTCGATTCTAACAAACTCTGGGAGGAAATAGGAGCGATGATGCATATCATCCCAAGGTCTGTCAGAACCATTCATGGCCTCAATGATATCTTCATCAGAAGGAAAATTCTCATCGAGGAAATCATGTGAACAAGACGATGAAGTGGCCCAAACAAGCTCTAGAACATGATCCTCCTCATTCATTTGCGAGGTAACATGATCTGGATCAATGGAAGAGTCAAGAACAACTTGATACTCAATATTTGTTGCCAATAGTGGCATGGACATTCCAGAATGTAATTGACCTTCACAAGACATCGTCGAGGAAGGTAGGGTCCAAGGATCATTAAAATAGGAAGTGTGGAAAGGAACAAACCTCTATGATGAAACATGCCTATTGGACATGGTGTGTATATGGTGAACCAGTTCCATGAATTCAAAGGTACCCATAAGGGATGAATACATTTCAACATCGATATTCTCAGTTTCTAGCTAAGAATTTTCGAACACGAGGATCGACGGTCCAACAGATGCATTGGGGCTAGTGTACACGAAGGACAATTGGTCGATTGTCATGATCTTCCCATCATGAGGAAAACAAAGAGTACATAAGACAAATGATACAATTGCAATCATAGAATAATTCCAATTGTGTCTTAGTAACAAGTTATAGTCGAGGGGTGCATCAACCACCTTGACATCCAACTCTACCATCTTCCCACCTAACTAGATTGGAAAGGCAGGAAGAATACCACGAGGGTGGAAGGAACGACCGTCAAAAGTAGTCAAAATGTTCGAAGACTAAGAAAGGGTCGGAGAGCCGAGGGCTTTCCAACAAACCAGTGACATCACACATGTTGTAGCGCCTTCATCGACAACAATACGCTTGATGGTATACTTCGAGTAACCCACATGGATTTGGAATGCCACATGGTAAGGTAAGCGAGTCATCACATCTGTGATGTCAAACTTGATAACTTTTGAGCCACAAGGATCTAGAGCTCCTAACATAGATAACAAGGCATTCTTCTATGAAGGACACATTTGGAGTACCTCTAGAGATAACATCGCACAAGGGGTTTGACCTAGGTCCTCAACAATAGAGTAATTCTAGGCGGCTCTAACATTAGGATTGTGGGTAGAGAACTTAAGTACTCCTTTCAGAATATGAGGCGGGGGCTCCGGTTTTTTGATCTGTAAGGGCATATCTGGAGGAGGGGGAGACTCTAAACCAGGTATATTCTGTGGAGAAATGTAATCACAAGACCGAGTGGCTACATTAACCTCATATTTAACCATATTGATGCATAACCAGTCAACATCTTGCGTCGGTGGGTTTTGACTCCCACTCACCACATTTTCGACATTCGAGGAGCTCAAGGCCATGCGCTGGTTATGTGGAAAAGGATTAGTCAGCACGACGAAGGATAGAGATAAAAGCCTCACAACCTCCTAAAGTTTGGGGCATAAATGGGTAAGGTGATCGTCTATACAAAGATTATAGGGAAACTTCACCTTCCACCTTTCTTTCTTTCCCTCACCAACATTATTATTCAACTTCTCATTATTACCATTGTCCTTGGGTTTATTATTATTCTTCCCACCCTTACGATTATTGTTACGTCCTTTATTTTTATTCTCTTCTAGTTGCTGGTTACCATTCGGGATGGTTGATGATTGCACATAATGTACATATGCTGACTAAGTGGGATTGGAGGACACAAACGAAGATGGCCCTCCTATAGACTGGTTTAAAGACAACTCTTTCAAATGGCTTGTCACCGAGTTCATGGATTTTACATTGGCAGAGCCTACAATTCCATTGGCATTAGGCCCAAGATTTTGTCTAGGGTCATAGTTTGACCTCGGTGCATATGGAAGAATCTTGTATAACATCCCAGACTGAGCATATATAATATCTAACTACTGGGATTTAAAAATTGCTTCTTCCTTAGATGTAACCCTAGATGTAGAAACATCCTTCAAAATATAAGGTAGGAGAGACTTAAGGAACCACTCTAGTAGGAATTCCAGGGGTATGTAGGCCTTGATCAACCTCTTCCGTCTACACCGCTCCTAGATGTGATCCAAGATATGATTGGCCTTGTCCTGACGAAAGGTCAACAAAATTTCTATGCCAACATCGTAATGAACCGAAAATTGGAAGTGGTTGAGGAATACTAAAACCATCTAATTAAAAGTTCTGTATGACCCCCTAGGTAGCTCGATATACTGTTTTGCGGTGACCCCCGTGAGGGTGTGTTGAAACAATCTTAGTTGAATAGAATCATCGTTAAGGGAATTCGAAGAGAACCAAAGGTGAAAAGTAGTAACATGATCACCAAGATCCTCACCAGTTTTACCCTCAAATTTTGGAATATCCAAAAGAAGCTTAGTGGGGATGGGGGGCCATGTCATATAATGACACATAGTGTCATTCATTAACTTAGACAAGTCTGGCAGATTGAAAGTGGCCAGAAAAGGGAGACGGGGTTGCAACATCTTGTCCCAAGATCCTTGGAAAGATTGATGTTGGGGAATCACAACTCATCCAAGGTTATGGTAAGCACCATGGCCCTATCCGGGATTGTAAGACTCTCCTCCAAACTGATTCATGAGTGGTTGGTTTGGCACCATTTAGTAGGAATGTTCTGATGAGGTTTGTAAAAACTACCCCTAGCCAGAGTGGCTCCAGGTTGGGGTTTTCCTAAGGTATGAAATGGACCTCCTTTGGGTGTGAATCTAGAGGATAAAGGTGGATTCGTCATGCCAAAGGTATTGGTCAGAATCGATATAGAGGAGGTGGGTGTAAAGGATGGAACAAGATCAATAGCTTGTCCTCCAGGTTGGTTCCTCCATCCATGAACATTAGGAACATGATTAGACCCAGGGTTAAAAGGAGGAAAGCCTCAAATTGTAAGAGTCGTTTGTGGGACATGGGCACCAGTAAGCAAGAATGGAGTATGTGGAGGAGTTGTGCCCCCAAGTCCAATGCTAGTATTCGTACCAATGGCTGGGATGGAGGTTGAAAATTGTGATGTGAAATTCAACATACCATAGGAAAAAGGACTAGAGGCCATAGGGATGGACTGAACATTATAGCCCGGTGAGTGACAAAGAGACCCAAAAGGGTTTGTGGCTATAGGTTGAGTATTCACTATATGATGGGAAGAGGTGATGATAGGCACCTTCGGCACTACAACCATTGTGGTTGAAGGTGTCAAAGGGGTACCATTAACTGTATTAGGTATGGGAGTTGAAGGACTCCCAATATCTTTTTGACTCGATTCAGTACTCATCCTTGTATGATCACAAGTTTGATAAGTGGAGGTGTGTGTACCATGTTTGATAACTTTACGCCTTTTAGAAGGCAAAGACTCAAAATGCAGTGGTAACTGTAATAAGCGGTGAGACCTGCGGGGAAGTTGGTCTGGCTCCACGATGACTCAAGAATCGAGATATAAAACAAATCCTAAGGCCAACTAGTAATCAAAGAGAACACCAAAATAAAATCAAAAGGCCAATATGCACACAAACAAGATAAAGTGGATGAAAGGAGCCTCCCTCCCTAAAGTAGGTATGCCTCACCCAAGAGGGGCCCAAGACTCCCTGCTAAATATCGGAGGTATCAGAATCAATTATAAGGGCCCTCATGGGATTAACAACCTATCGATCAGATCCCCTCGGAGAGGTAATCCTCCATAAAGGCTATGTGTTGTTCGACCCTTATTTGAACCAGGGTACCTGCAGAATAACCCCTGCAAGTAACCTATGTGGTACCTATGTCAAGCAACTAAGTAACCACAATATAACCGATGCATAGGTGAACAATCGTAAGTCAGGTCCACTAGATGGGCATGGTAATGAAGCCCAAAACCTCGAAAGAACCGCCTCTCACAGAGGTAAAGATACTATCAAGATCCCCATATATGAATAGATCCCCAGAAATATATCTAACGCTAAGAAGGTATCGAGAGGATATCCCTTCAACCAACCTCACGCAACCTCGTGTTTAACTTTGGTGTAAGTGGAGCCTCCTGACGTCACCAATTATACAATGGATTTCTCCTCTCCCTTAGTCAGACACATATGTTGATTTAATAGCCTTGGAGAAGTTTACTCACAAAATCCTATTCCAATGCTCTAAATCCTAAGCTAGTTTGTGCACCCTAGAAAAATAAAATTGTTTCTACTCAATTTTAAATTATCAACGTTACTTTTAGTGTCCTTGCTTACTAAAAAAGGTGCATTCATGAAACTAATGATGTTATGAATCAACAAGTAAAATAAATGAATACGAATACAATGTAAAGTCCTAACTTCATTTCCCAATAAATGATATGCTTTTCAAAATGCAATTCTCAATTTAGTTCTGCAATTCCAAATAAGATGCAATCTTTCTTTACATGTACTAAGATCAATGATAAGGACTCAAAAGATCAAATGCCAACAATGTAAAACACCTAATATTTTTGTATTCTCAATATAAAAGAATGAAAATGCAAGGACTGAACATCAGCTTGATATAAAAACTCTATTGTATGTAAACATAGACAAACCAAGTAGGATATCAAGAAGCAAACACCCAACCAAAGATGCAAGGAAAATCAAATGAAAAGGATGATGAGAAAGGAACCGCCCAAAAATTCAAGAAAATAAAGGTTTCCTATCATTCCACAGACACTTAGCAGTCATAATAGAGACTGAAGAAGACTCAACAACCATCAAAACTTACCCAAAAAACATCAAACCCAACAACCAAGCAACAAAGGGTGATGTATGCGACTGTTCAGGAGAAAAACACATATATATGCCTCTTGCATAAGGACAACACGCGTATATACACGACTGTCAGGTAAAAATTCGCGTATATGTGTTAAAACACAACCAGACTAAGGATGAAAAATCCCAAGGTAGATCCCTAGTTGTAATTATGAATGTAACATGTTTTGTAGGCTGGTGAGCCAAGTAATTATAAGCTGGTAGGATTATGTGTTTATTAGGCTGGAGAGCCTAGATGTTAAAGGACAAGATCCTATTTTGTATATGTAAATATTCATATTATTAATATAACAACATCTCTGCATGTAGACCGACCACACAGAAACAGTATGGGGGACTAAGATCCACTAGGATGGGTAAGGGAGGGGGGCTGCAAGACTAGGAAAAAGGGTTAATCTTGAGGGCTTAACCCAAGGGAATATTATAATGTATTTCCTTAAATTACTAAAGTTTGGGAAATAAACCTAGTTATCATGTTGGTTACTTCTCTCCTATATTGTCTAATTTTATTGACCTAGGGTTCATGTCTGTTTGGGGTTCCAACAAAGCCTCTAAAACTATCGGCCCTCTTGGTAAACCAGAAGGCAATGCAACACACAGAATGCGCTGCACAGTATCGCCCAAGATAGCTTTAATGGGTGGGTGTAATACTCAGGTGTTTACAACCTAGGATTGAGTATGAGATAAGCGGGATAAATATTGAACCATTATTATGACTTGTAAATGCAATATACTGTTATTCACAATTTATGTAGTAGATCCATAGGTTTATTCCCTTAATATCGACGCAAAAGAACTTAAACAGGAAATATAATAATTCATGCATTCAACATAATAATAACTTCTACAGACAATAGAGACATGAAAACATTCATCACACAACACAGATATTACCGTGGATCACCCCCTCCTGGGGCTACGTCCACAAAGCTTTGGCTCTCGGCTCTTTTATTATATTCTATTCACATCTATAGCACCGGGCACTTACAAATCCCCTCTAATGGGTAGGATCTATATGAGGTGAACTAGATCACACCAGGCTCCTCAGCCTACAATCTAATCCTCAAGATCTACCTTCTCTCATCACTTCTAGCTCAACAACTTACAAAATAGGTCTTACAACAAAATATTACATATCACATCAACTCATGCATAACTTACAACAACATAATAGTACTCTGAATTGAACCAACCATGATGCCTTAACATCTATATTTATACATTTCGGGCTCTTCATATGTTTACAATACCTTACCAAAAACCTAACCCTACCATTTTTAGGTCTTCTTCTGCATGCGTGTGTGTTGTTCTTCCTTCCAGCTGTAACTTCCCTTGTGCACACCTTCCTTGCATGTGTGTGTGCTATGTTTCCTTCCAACTGTTGCTTCTCTTGTGCATGATTTCTTTTCCAAAAACACCATGCTTTTCCTCTTTGGCCTTTGTCCTACCTCCAATAGGCCCCCAACACTAACATGTGCCTCGTCCCAAGCCACCTAATCTTTGTGTGCCTCCTCAATCTCCTTGGTGATCTCCTATAACTTTTCCTTGAGTGTTGTTTCCTGTGTCTGCACCTACATAATATTATCCTTGAGTGTGTCCACCATCTACACTGCAATTTCCTCACTGATCAATTCCACACACTTTGCCTAGGTCTGTGCTATATGTGCCTTGTCTTCCTTTGATTGTGCTAGGACTTATTCTACCTACTCTTGCAGTGGTTCCATTTGAGCTTGCCACTCATGTTTATGTGTTTTCATAGTAATTAGCTCTGCCTGCAATCTCTTCATGTCCTACGTCCCTTTGATGCATTCTATGATTGGTATTGTCTTTTTCTTTTGCTTGAGCTCTTAGATTGATGCATCGATCCTTTCTTCCTCCTTGTCCCACTATTGGACTTGCTGATCCTCCTCCAATCTATTCCAAAGCTGCACTACTTTATCGAACAAGTCAGCTACTGTACTGACCTGCTGCTCTATCTCCTACAACTGCATTGTTTCTTCCTGCTTCCTTTGCTCCTTCACAGCTGGTGGAGTGGTTGGTGTGAGTTGTTCTCAGATATTCTCTATCTCCTTCTGATATGGATCAATTTCCTACGCAATCCGATCAATCTTTTCTGCTGCTGTGATTTCCTCTCCCTGTTCTGCCTATGGAATCTTCTCGTAAGTTACTGCCACTTTTTTCTCCAATCCTTTTATGCGCTCCCTTTCCTCCTGAGTATCAGATTTAGCCTTCTCATAGACTATTTCCAGTGCCTACCGATTCTTTGTTGCCTGCTTCAATTCAGTTAAGTGTTTGTGTGTGTGACACTGTACCTCATGGTTTACACTAACCTATAACCTGTGTAGTGCCCCTGATGGTATCATCGTCAACATAAGTTAGATTTGGCTTAAGTCCTGCAATGGTGCCTGCCCCACAATTTCGTCCATGTGAAACATACTAGGGTTGATATGGAATGTTATGTGCAGCTGCAGTATTGCTTGGAATGACTCTCGTTCCTCTTCTTACATTCTTCCTTCTGTCTGCGGTGCTAATGGTTTGAGTCCCCTGCTGCTTGTTGGCTACCCTTCCCTGATTTGCTAGAAGAGCTGCCACATGTCTACCAATTTCTCTTAAATGCTATCCTTGTGGTGTGCAGCGTGATCGAAGTCCTTGAATAGACAATCCTGAACCACTTGGCTATCATTTCCCCATCATCATATGTGATCGTATACTCTGGAGGTGTTCTTTGGAACTTTGATTTCTTGTGTGCGCCTCCCATCTATGTGGCTTGTTTGGCCCTGCTGTTTGTGGGTTGGACCTTGATTCAGTCTCTTGTGCGGGCTCAAATTTTTGTTGCTGTTCTATGGATGAATGTGTCTTATCCTTCTTTTCATTCTAGGTCCCTGTCTTCATTGGCCCTTCTTATGTCTGTATTGCTTTTCCCTGGCCCATCCTTCATCTCTTGGGCACTTGGATTTCTTTCGACTGAGTTTCTTCCTGCCCTGCCTCTTCTTTTGCTGTCGTTTCCGACTCTTCCTGGGTGATGGATGGAATCCTCCATTCATCGTCCCATTTGCTGATGACCATGTTGATGTCCCCCTCTATGATACAGTAGCACATTTTCAACCATTGTTTAGCCAGATCCTTCCTTTCCTGTATCCACATTGCGTGTCGTGTGACCTGGAAATTGGCAATGTCTGCATATCACGCGACAAATTTTGGTGTTTTCCTCCACACTGTGGTGATGGCTTATTGTAGGTCGTGTAGGTATCCCGCAAATATAGCCCCGTTTTCCTTTTTTCTCCTCGACTCTAGCCTATATCTGAGAAACAAATATGTTTCCCCTTGATTTGGTTTGGGTCTAGTGCCAAAAACTACGTACCTTGGCTCTCTCCATCCCATGAAGGCTATTAGTGTGATCAACCATGAATAATGGAACTCTGTTCCTAGATCCTGTGCATCCTTGCAGTCATTGAGGAATAGGTTCAAGAGGTATAGTGCCCACCTCATTGAGGTGCCTTCTTCACATTGAACTACAACTGCAACAACCCCAACAAGATGCATTTTCTTATCATCTTGCATGCTAAGATTTTCACACCCAATTGTGTGGATGCATCGTTGATCCTCTTGATAATGATCCCTCTTGTCCCCCTGTCGGTGCCATACTTCTTCTTCATCTCTTTTGCTAGTGCTTTTTCCTTGGTTTTTTCATCCAAAAATAGCACGAGATCCATGCCTCAGATTGGTAACCCTATTATTTTTGCGATAAGCTCAACGTATATTGAGACGCACTTGTCCAACCAGATGTCCCCTCCATGTGTGACTACTAGCAGTTGTTTGACACATGCAGTCACGTGTTGACCCCTGCCAAAATGTGGTAGGTCCATGAGACCTAAAATTCCTGTCCTCTGCAATCCAATTTCCCATTGGAGTGGCTGATAAAGAGGTTCCCCAAACCAATTCGTGCCCACCATCTCCATGTATACTCTTTTCGCAAGTTCCGATAACTTGTCTTCATCTTCTATGTCATGGTCCAAGTATTTGAGCTTTCCTATGTGACCTAGTAGCTCTGGTCCTATAGTACCCCATATGGTATGCATGGTAGAAAAATTTCTACTGCTGGTTTCTTGCAAGGTGATCTAAGTATCTGTATCCTGTCTTGCTTCTGCTGTGGTGGCTGGATCAAAGTTCTAGCGACTTCCAGTTGTTCCTCGGTATGCCATTCTGGCTGGCCCATGATATCCTCGACTGCTCCCTCTAGTGTGGTCTGATATGGTCGTTTGAGACTTGCCTGGCTCAAATTATCTGTCCTAATTCGACTTCATTCCATTGCCTTCCGGAACTGGTTCGATGTTTTCTGGTTGTACTTCCTTCAGGGTTTCTGCTTCCTGGTTCTGAGGCTCCTGTACTTCTGCCGGTATGTCTGTATTCATGCCCTCCAGTGCTAGCTGTTGGATTTCTTCCAGTATGGGTGTCAAGTGCATCGGTACTGTCTCTGGGGATGGGATTTTTTCGATGTTGACGATCTCTGGCAGTTGCTGTTCACCTTCTTCCACCTATCAGCGTGACCTAGTCTAAACTTTGGTTTTTCCGACATTCTGGCTCGCTTCTTCTTGCTTGGGCAGTGCCATGGTAGTGCATGTCAAATTTTTGTTGGGTTCAAATGGTCTCTATGACCTCTGTGAGCTCACTTTGTTCTTTTCTTCCTCTATCTCTCTTTGTCTGCACTTATTTCATGAATAGACTATTTGCTTCCACATCCATGTGTTGTATGGGTTTTCCATGAAGCTTGTCGATGATGATTCCTTCATTATGGGTTTTAATGCACATTAACTATGGGTTTAATGCCTCTCCAGTAGGTTCATACTTTCCATTACTCTGCCTTTCCTTCTTTAGTTAGTGCGTTTAATGTGGTGTCCCATCCATCCCTGCCATCCTTTAATTCCCCCTAGTGATGTCATGTTGTCCTGTTTTTGCCGACTTTCCTTTTCCTGCTCATTTCCATTTTTATGTGACCATTTTCCTTCTCCTTGCCAAGGTTGTGTTTCTAAATTCTTATGACCTTTCTATTGATGGTGCACTGCACCCTCCTTGATTCTTTCCCTTTTTTTTTTTTACTGTGCGGTGGGTGGTTGGATATCCTTGTAGAGATTCAGTCGACTCCCATTAATCATCCCTCTAAGTTCTGCACCTGATAAGTCTCTCAACTGTACATCTCATCCATCTGTGAAAATGTTTAATTCATACAGTCCTAGACAATGCATTCTGAGATTTCCTGGGTGTTGAAACGATTTCTTGTCATACATTAGTACTAGGTCTCCTTCCTTGAATGTCTTCTTCTTGATGTGTCGATCGTGCCAAGCTTTATCTCTTGATTTTTGAAATTGTTGGTAGAATCCTGCTAAGATTCGATCTTCCTCCATAGTCATTAACTGGTTCAGTCTCTCCTGTACTGCACCTCATTCTGTCATTTGTGTAATTGCTGCTACGCGCAAACTTGGTACTAGAAATTCTAATGGCACCACTGCTTCTTGGCCATAAACCATTTTAAATAGTGTGTGCTCTATCAAATTTTTGCACGTAGTCCTGTAGGCCCATAATACTGCTGGTACTTTGAGATCCCAGTCATCCCTGTTGATGTTACAGATCTTTGTCAGCACAATCTACAGGATTTTGTTAAATGCTTCCACTGTGCCATTCGCCTGTGGGTGATATGGTGTGCTCTTCTGGTGATGGACTTCAAACTCTTTAGTCATCATGCTAATGGTGTTGTTTATGAAGTGATTTCCTTGGTCACTCATCATAATTCTTGGGCACCCAAATCTAGTGATTAATTGTTCGCATAAAAAATCTGTTGTTGTTTCTATGCTGCAATCCTTCACTGGTGCGACTTTTGCCCATCTTTGTTAGGTATTTCATCGCAGTGATAACGTACCTTTCTCCTGTTCTTCTTAATGGTGGCTTGATTGGTCCCACAAAATCTATTTCCCACTTGTCGAATGCCTGTAATGTTACTTGTGGTCATAACGACATCTCATCTCTTCTGTTGGGTTTGCCTACCCTTTGACAGACATCACATTTTTGACAGTACTCCTTAAAGTCTCTATGAATCGTTGGCCACCATTGTCCTGTGCACAATACCTTCTGCACGGTAGCTTTTCCTGCATAATTCCCTCATGCTATTCCTTCATGGGATTCTTCTAAAAATCTTGGTCTTTTGTGCTCTAACATCTATCTTCGCAAGATGCTATCTGCGCCCATCTTATATAGATGTCCTGCAATCATTTGATAGTCGGCAATGCAAACTACCAGGTTTTTCTTCTGTGCATTATTATACTCTTGTGACGCAGTACATGTGCTCAAGTACTGGATGATATCTGTGAAGTATTCATCAGTGACTTGAACTGAGAATAGTTGTGCATCTGGAAAGTTGTCCTCCAAGTTTGCAGATTCTTCTCCATTGGTGACTCTTGATAGGTGATCAGGTCCTGCATTTAACTTTCCTAGTTTGACGATTACTTCAAAGTCAAATTATTGGAATAGTAGTAACCATCGACAGATTCTCCCTACCAACATTGTATTGTTGACTAAATATTTCAAGGCTGAGTGATCCATGAACATATTAAAGTGTTTCCCCAATAAGTAATGTCTAAACTTTTGTAGTGCATAGACCATAGCTAGGCCTCCTCTTTCTGTTGTGTTATAGTTTTGTTCTGAGTCGGATAGATTTCTACTCACAAATGATACCAGGTGATCCAAGTCGCCCGCTCCTAGCTGCGTCGAGATTTCTCCAAGTTCTATGGCTGATGTGTCTACATGTAAGTGGAATGTCTTCTCCCAACCTGGAAAAACTAATATTGACGTGTTGACCATCTTTTCCTTTACGGTATCCAAACCATGTTGGCACTCGTCATTCAACTAAAAATTTGTATCCTTTCTTAGCAACTTTTCCATCGGTGTAGTTATCTATGCACAATCTTTGATAAATTTCCTGTAGTAACCTGTGTGTCCCAACATCTCTCTTAGCTGACAGACTATTTTTGGTGGGGGTAAGTTAACACTTACTGCGATATTTGCAAGATATACTATTAAACCTTGTTTTCATACTATATGGCCCAATAGTATCCCAAACGGTGTTCCGAATATGCATTTATTTATGTTTAGTGATATATAACACTATCTGCATCTTTCTAACATTAGGCATAAGACTTCTACATGGTCTTTCAACAAACTATAAACTGTCCAATTGTACAAGTAAACTTCTAGGAACTGGTGGATGAATTCTTTAAATGCATCAATGACTACTCTGGAAAAGATTGCTGCTGCATTCTTCAGTCCAAAGGGCATAACTGTGTACTGAGAAGATCCCTATTCTGTCGCAAATGTGGTCTTGTATCTATCTTCTTGTGCTATCTTGATCTGATGGTAGCCTGAGAATCCATCATTGAATGAGTAGGCTTCATGTCCTCCTACATTCTCTAACACTTCATCTGTGAAGGGTGTAGGGAATGGGTCATGTAGGCATGCATCATTCAACTTCCGCAAGTCGACGCATATCCTGATCCCTCCTTGTTTCTTGTCATGTACTACCATTTGGATTATCCATTCTGATTCTTCAACCAGTTCTATGATGCCGACTTCTAACATCCTATCAATCTCAACTTTGACTTTCTTCTTATATATGGGGTTCAGGCTATATGGTCGCTGTCTAATCGATATCGCTTTTGGTCTTAGTGGTATCTTCATCTCTCTTGTCTCTCCTTCTATACCTTTCATCTCTACAAATGTTGTGGGGAACTAGTCAGTGTATTCGCACAATAGCTTTGTTATGATTTCCACTGTTTTCTCATCCTAGTAATCTCCAATGCTGGCCATTTTGGGTTGCTCGACTGTCCCAATATTGAATTTCTTTAATTTGATCGGCGTAGATATAAATTGTGATTCTATAGGTGGACCTTCCACTTCTCTTTCTCCTTCTACTTCTGCAATCTGAATATCACACAGATCATCTTCATCTGATGCTTCCTCTTGCACATGGTAACAAGACATAAGTTATTTAACTGTTTGTTTGTTCTGTTGTTGTTCTTCTATGATCATTTCAACTTCCATCTCTTTGATGAATATAACTCCTCTTATCTTCTTCAGCGCAACATATATGTTGGGGTTCTCATGCTGGAATGAAAAAGTGACTGTAAAATTTTGTTGCAATGTCATCGAGGTCATAGTTCCTTTGCACAATTCCTGGTCTGTATACTAGTTTTCTGGTATGTCCCCTAGAGTATGTATAAAATAATGAGGCCATTCCTCTGGAGGTGTTGGCATAGGGGTAGACCTAGGGTTCAGCTCCAAGAGCACACCAACAATCCCTAACTACTAGCCCTTTCAGAAACACCTGTGAGGCATATGCAGTCTCACCTGAAGTAGCTATGGGGAGGTTGTAGGACACAGATGTCTACAACCAAGTAAATACAAATTGGATCCAATACAAGAACAACACAACATCTAGATATCAATTTCCAGCTTAGATATACTTCACACAAATATCTGTCAGATCTAACACAATAATGCAATAACAGTATATCCATAAACAAGAGAACACAACATCATTCATAGACAACACAAATATGTACGTGGTTCACCCTCTCCCTAGGTCTACGTCCGCAAAACTATGCTTTATAATATATTAATATGGAAGCATACAGTTCTTTTGCGCTCTTAGCCTACAAATATCTCTCTCTCTTTCTCTGTCTCCCCTCCTTGTGCACCCAACTGGAGGGTTGATCTTCGCACCCAACTGAAGATCTTACAATATAGAAGGCTCTCACACAAACAATTCTTTCTCACACAGTAGTAATCACTCAATCTCACAATAACAATGAACTCTTAACCAACTTAGCACCAACCCATCCCAGGTCCTTTAGACCTTTATTTATACATTACAATATCTCTCGGACATCCTTAGGTTGAAACCTAAGTGTCAACACCATAGATACAAAAACCCTAGGTGTCTAAAACCCTAGGACAACTTGACTCACATTTTCAGGGCTTCACCAACATGTCTTTCCTTCCTTCTTGTGCGGTGCTCCAAAGCATCCAATGATGGCTTTTTCCACTTGCTGAGTCATCCATGATTCGTCTTCCTTGCTGATCTGTCATCCTCAATCTCCTCGTCCAACGAATTTCTTTCTCTTACTTCACACCATATTTTCTTCTCTTCTTCTCACTTTGACCCAGTATCATTCACTATGTCTTCCACACATTTCGCATTCTGTCTTTTCTACCTTAATCTTCACTTACTTCCATAACCAAGGGCCAACAAGCCCCCAACACTCACCTTTGAATCATCCCGAGGCACTTTATATGTGATCCTTATAATTTGCTTCAACTTCAGGCTGTGTGGAGCAGTCTTTTCTTTCTGCTCTATCCCTCCCTTCCTTGTGCAGTCTGTCTTTTCTATGTTTGGTACCCAATTTCAACTGCACCTGGTACCTAGACCCTTTTCCTTATTCTTTTAGTGAGATCTGTGAGGCAGCTGGTTGTCATAGTATAGTTTCAATCGACTCCCATTCACCAAACCTTCCTTCCATTCCCCATTCAAGGTCTTCAACTGCGCAACTCCTCCTTCTGTAACATAGGCAACCTCATATGGCCCAAGCCAATGTGTTATGAACTTTCCTGGATACTTCATGAATTTGTTGTTGTATATCTGTACCAAACCACCTTGCTTAAGTGCCTTCTTCTTGATGTGTCTGTCATGGTAGGCATTTTCTCTTTCCTTCTGGACCTGCTAATGGAATCCTGCAATAAATCTGTCTTCTTCTAGTTCAACCAACTATGCGAGCCTCTCTTGAAAAACTCCAGTGTCATCCATATATGTAAAGGCTACGATTCTTAATCTTGGGAACAAATATTCCATCGGGACAACTGCTTCGAGATAATAAACCAACTTAAAGGGGGTCTGCATTGTTAGCTTCTTGCAAGTGGTTCTATAGGCCCATAGTAGGAGTGGTACTCTTAAATCCAAGTCATTCCTGTTCACACTGCAAATCTTTGTCAACGCTTTCTCCAAGATTTTATTGAATGCTTCAACTATCCCATTTTCTTGTGGATGGTAGGGTGTGCTCTTCTGGTGATGGACTACAAATTCCTCGGTCAAGGCTTCAATGGTATTATTAATAAAATGTGTGCCTTGATCGCTCATAAGTATCTTCGGGCATCCAAACCTGGTTATTATGTCATCAAATATGAAGTGCGCATCTATAGTTGCACTATAGTCCTTAACTGTTCTTGCTTCAACCCATCTGGTCAAGTATTCTGTCGCAGTGATTATGTATCTGGCTCCTGTGCGCTTGCCTGGTGGGTTTATAAGTCCCACGGAGTCAATGGCCCATTTCTCAAATGCTTGTAGGGTCAGTTGTGGTGCTAAAGGCATTTCATCTCTTCTGGATGGTTTTCCAACTCTTTGACTTACATCACAGGCTTTGTAATAGTCCTTACCATCTCTGTTTAAGGTAGAGCACCAAAGGCTAGCTCTAAGAACCTTCTACGTTGTTTCTTTTCCTATGTAGTGTCCTCCCGCGATGCCTTCATGAGCTTCTATGGGGATCAACGGTCGCTCTGTCTCCATAACACACCTCCTCAATATCTCATCAGGCCCCATCTTGTATACCTGTCCAACTATAAGTGAAAAGTCTACAACACGCACTAGAAACTATTTCTTCTGGGTGATTGTATATTCACTCAATGCCTTGGTTTGGGGGGAAGATGAAGCCTTGGTTATTTTCAATAGAAGATTTTTTAGTGCTTATCATAGCATGCCTATAGAGATCAAACCCACAGAGACTATTGCTATGGTATACTATATCATGGCTCAGCATCTAGAGCTAGTCTTCCTCCTAAGAGAGAGGAAATCCTCATCATTGATACATCTATTTGAGGATTCTTTAGAGGTTGAAGAAAACATCAGGGCTAGCAGGTGGACTCATAAACATGCATATTTGCATATACAGGAGGGAGAACACTATCAGTCTATTTCAGAATCTGAACAATGATTTAGCAATTATGGATCAGATCTGGAACGAGAACCCAGAAGTGGTCATTATGACCTAGAGCCTGTTGCTCCTTTATTCGAATATCATCTTTCTGGGGTAGAAGCTGCAGCTACAGAAGATCCAGAGGGGCTTATCGAGGATGAAGAGGGATATTATTTTGTGAGCAGAGAATTCTTTGCAGAGGAGCATCCCGGTCTTCTGAAGTGGCCAAGATTTTGTCATATTCCTCACCATCCGATGGGCATACACATGGAGTCCTACATTTCAGATTTCCTGGAATGTTCTATAGAGATTAACCCACCAATACTTGCAAGGGATTATTGCGATATGAAAGATTTCCAAGACCACATTACAGAGCCTGTTCCTTTATTGATTAAGGAAAGGCCATGGGTGGAAATCAGCTCTACTGGGCTTGCAAAAAACACAGAGCAGTGTAAAGAGGGGGGGAGTAGTGGACAACTCATCTCCTATCCGAATTTTGTTTGTGAGTAAGTATCGTCTGGCATTGATCAGCCTCCGTCTGTCCTCCGCTCACTTGTGCACTCTGAAGGCAGCGAAGAGGGTTTTCTAGTTTTCATGGAAGACGCTCCGAACACCCCCTTTGGAGAAATTATTGAATATTTCTTGGACGCGTTAGTGTCTGCCCCCCATGAGCCTGATGTCTCGGAATTAAACGAAGAAACCATTATGGAAGAGGATTGTCCCTTCTTCCTTCATGAGATTTCCCATGATGTATTTACATTTGGGATTGAAAAGAAGGATTGGGAGGCTTTCCCCTTTTTACGAGATGGGGGAGTGCACGGGGCAGGTGAGGAAGAACCGGAAGAGCATCTAGGCACATATTTCATTCCAGAGCCAGTCAGCAAGTAGCCACTACCTGAGATCAATGAGCCTACTTCAGTTATTCACCCACCTGTGCTTATCAGAGATATTCGGCCGTGTGTGAATAATGGTGTAGCAGAAGAGGCTATTTGTCACCAATTTCGTGGAATTGGCCACTCATTCAATGACCCTATCAGCAAATACATGGAGTGGCATTTTCCCTATGCTTTAGAGCCGCCATATCTCATCTCAGCTTCAGCTCGTAAGGAGAAGTTGCAGAGTGTAACCATTCTGTTGTCACGGTTACATCAACTGTTTATGATCATTGACAGAAGGAAGGAGCTTCTATCCAGGAAGCTGCTTGAATGGCTATGGTGTAAATCAGATTTCACCTAGCCTCATGAGTGTTTGATTAGTTTAGGACTGTACATAAAATAATCTCTTTTGAGCATATATTTTTATTTTATTGTTTTGTTTTTCGGCTTATATTTTTAGCAGCAGGATATTTTGAGCCAGAGACCATAGCCCAATAGCAAGGCACTGAAACTGCAAAAGTGTTCTTAGAGCATCACAGGGATGACTCTATCCCCCAATGGAGCCAAATGTTAGCGATATTTCTGGTTCGGGGGGTAAAATACAAAAGGATGGGTTAAAAACCCACTTACCCTAAGTCCGGGATGAAAAATGCACCCACGGTAAGCAGTGAACGGATCTGGATGGCAGGCATTCGCGCACCCAGATCAACAGTACGAGAGGCGATTCCAGACCCCCCCCACCTTTCTACCTTTAAGCGGAGGGGGGGGGGGGTCCGG
>ML810705.1:30392-49833 GCA_009831015.1 Picea engelmannii
CTGACCACCGAATATAGGGATTGTGGCATATGACATGTCCAATTGTAGAGAACCCCCCAACTTAGCTCCCCATGATCTAGATAACAACATACCATATTTGGGGGGAATATCTGCGATAACCACATCCATCAAGACACTCTTGACCGGGATCTGAGCCAGGGTAACTACCAGATATTTTATCATTCCCATACATTTAACATTTCTTGAATCAAACGAGTATAGGTCTCCGTAGGGTCTAGTGATCTGGAGCCCTAGCCTCTCCATTATAGTTTTGGGCATAACATTATGTGAAGTCTCGGAGTCTAGCATGTAGTTATGCAGTAACTGGTCATGTATATTGAGTGTGATATAGAAAGGAGCGACGTTGTCCTTGAATCCCTCAAAATGAGGACCAAAGGTGATGTTAGGTCTGTCATCTTCTAGGTTGATAATGTCAGAGTGACTTTCTGGTTCATAAACACCCATCACTTTGGAGATTTGCTTCCGATAAGTGGGGTTTTTTGCTAATTCTACCAAAGGAATCGGTATCTTGATTTTATTTAATTCGTTTTCAAAATTGTAATATGTATTGGCCTTATCCGTTTCTTTGGTTAAGACTTCCGGGATTTCTCTTTCCAACTTGTTTGTCTGGATTTCTTTTTCACTCGTGATCTTAGTCGAAGTTGTAACTTTATCTCTTGGTTTTGTTTCCTTTGTTTGGGTCTCAACCTTTTTCACCTGAGACTGTTGAGTTTTTGCTACCTTGTTTTTATCGCTGGGTAACAATGTTTCTTCCAAAGAAGGTTCTTGAGATTGACCCCTTGGCAAGATTTTCTTAGGTTGGTCAGTTGAGGTAGGATTATTTTTTGATCTCGGATTGTATCTGGGTTGAAAATCAGCCGCTATCATTTCTGTTTCTGGTTGAGATAAGCAGAGGTCAGTATGACCACCCTCTTCTTCTTCATCAGATGGTTGAGGAGTATTTAAGGATTTCTCATAATCTTCCCTAGTCAGAAATGGTTGCAAACATTCATCACCGAAACATGCAACTTCATCTTCCGAATCTCTGAATTCTTGGAGGTCACTTGCTCCTATAAAATTTTCATTTTTTAGTGGAGCTTGTATTTTTTGATCTTCATTTTTTATTTGCCTCTTTTGATTTTGGGGATTTGGGTTTCTCTTGAAGTCTCTTTTGTTAGAAGAATCAGATTTAGCATGATCCAACTCCATCCTAGAGATCTTGTTAGACAGATCTTTAATTACCTAGGCCATATCATCCACTCTGTCGTCAGTGTATCTATTTGACCTAGAAGGAGCCGCTAGTTCCCTATAGCGTCTGTTATCACGGTTGAATGTTTCTACTTTAGCCTTTAACTTACCCGAAGCCATCATATTAGATTCTATTTCGACAACATCGTCTTGCATTCTATTTAGGGTAGCTCCTCTCCTTTCTCGCAAAAGCAATGCAAAATTAGGTTCGAAAGCTCCCGCAAACGTTACTTTGGATGAGGGTTCGGAAGGTTTAACAGCGGCTGGAATTTTATTATACAGTTTGTTGAATCTCAAGATAAATTCCATGATTGTTTCTGAGTTCTTTTTCTTTAGAGACCCAAACTCGGTAAGGTAGTATAAGTGATCCTTACGCTCTCCCCATTGTTTGAGGAAATCATCTTCCAAGGTGTTAT
This sequence comes from Picea engelmannii, assembly GCA_009831015.1. Lineage (NCBI taxonomy): Eukaryota > Viridiplantae > Streptophyta > Pinopsida > Pinales > Pinaceae > Picea > Picea engelmannii. Next base: position 32,057 of record ML810705.1, read on the forward strand.
ATGTCCGAATAGACCCTGCAGGAAGACTCCGAAACCAAGTTCGGACCTGTCCTTCGAAGGTTTGGAAAAGTAGTCTCGAATAGACATCTTCGTGTTCAATACCGCATATGTCTATGAACTGGTCAAAGAAGTTTATATGCTCGGCTGCGGTTAGGTCTCCCTCCCCAGTGAACTTAGGAAGATTTTTGATGTAGTTGTCAAGTAAATCATGGAGGGGAACGGGCAAAACCAGGGGAGTGTATCTCACTGCTACTTTTTCAAATACTCCGGGAGGAGGGACATTCAGACCTCCTCCTCCGATGCTAGCCATCGACTTGGGAGTAGGGAATGGGGGTGTAACACACTTTTTTGAATCAGGTGAAACTGGGAAGTTCTGATGAAGAAAGGATGGTATTTCAAATGATAACGATCTTTCCAAAGGACCTTTTCCCTTGTTTATAGATGGGAAAGTTTGAGGGGGCTCACTCCTAAATTCCGAGTAGTCTGTTTCCAGATCTTGGGTATCAGACAAAGGGCTATAGGAAGTAAGAGGTTTCGAAGGGAATTTAGTCTTTACAAGTGGGTTTTTGGGTTTATTAACTGAAGTAGTTGCCTCCAACGAGCCTCTCGCTTTCAAAAAAATTTCAGGATTGCTAACAGGCGTAATTGGCTTGCCATCCGGGTTCTGTCTGGTATGCCTTCTACCATATGCCAGTTTGTGTATCAGTGGAGTCTCCAAGTGAAAGATTTTTTAAAAATCCTTAAACTGTGTGCAGTCTATGTTCACTATCAAAGAGTAACACTATCAACGAAATAATTTTTCGTTTTCCTAGGGAAAAGATTTCGTAACTTCGTTCCCCGGCAATGGCACCAGAAAGATGTTGTTCCTGAGTCTGTACTTAAGGCTTTAAAGTACAGTGTCAAGGCATCCAAAAGTATGATAAAGGTTGATAAAGGATTTCATTAACCTTTGGTATAGGAAACTAGTGAGGATTTCTACGTTCTCGCTGTCTAGCTTCCAACTGTTCCTGGGTAGTAATATCTCGTTCAATGGCTGCCCATGATTGTTCCAATTCCTCCCGGGTGTTCGCAGTTTTAAGGATTATGTCAAAAATATTCAAAGAGATATGTACTTGATTAGACAGCCCGGGTTGAATATTTGGTTGAGTTGCTGTAGGTACAGTCATTGAGGAACAATACCAATATGGAAAAGATTTAACGAGAGATTTTAACGCTGTTTCAATTCGGTCGAGATAAGAGAAATTTTCGCATGAGGAACAAAATAGGAATACAAACTAAAGGCCCTTTCCCGTAATTGTATTACTTTTAGTAAAATATGTGGAATGAGAGAAAAACATCTAGCTGCAGATAACGTAAAATTCCTATCAGTAGAAAACTTACTTATACACAGAAGAAGAAATTGATATGAACATAATTGACGTGGTGTAAACAAACGTAAAATTCTGTAACTGTAAGTTGGTCTTACACCCGCTGATAGCTGGTGCAGAGGAAAGACAAGAAACAATTACCGAAAAATGAATTTCCTTCACTATAGTAGTGGTCGTACTAAATTATAGTGATACACATCAATTATGTAGAGCAAAATGAAAAGAAACAAAGAACATAACAAAACAAACTTGAAACACAGTCGTGACAGAATCGAGAATCTTCAATTTGCTTTGTATTAACTTCCTTCATGAGAAAACTCTATTACCATGAACACCAAAAAGTCCAGCCTTTATCTCTTCTTTTTGTGATGTATTTATACAAAATTTTGCCTCTCGGCTCAGAAGAGCCAAATTGCTCCATCTGTCCGAATCTGCTTTCAAAAAAGTGCTAGGTGCTTGTTTTTGCTTAGATTTAATACATATGATACATTTGTCCAAAGAAAGAAATACAAGATGTAAAGGTTTTGTATTGACAGCTGAAGGGAGCGAAATAAATCCATTTCACCTATTCTATCTTCAAGAAGTGCTAGGTGCTTGTCCTCGCATGGATTCAGTGTACTTGATACACTTGTCTACAAACTGGGTCACAAGCTGTGAAGGCTCGGCTCAACAACTGGCTTCGGAAAAATAACACTCTCGGGCCAATTGTGGAAGTTTATCATCCATTTGTACATTGACGAGTTCAAGAGTGCCGAGTTGTGCACTAGGCTGAATCAAATGTTTGTCGATTTGAGCTGGGTCTACCCTGTCCATCTTAGAGATTTCTTCTGAATACCTCTCATTCTTCTCCTTCATGTCGAGAGAAATCCGATCTATATTCATCTATCTCAGCGCCCCTGTGTCGCCTCCAATCCCCATCCCTAACAGCTCACCATTTATGGCATTGCAGGTTTCTATTAACGAATTTGTCACTTTTTGAGCTTGCTCTTTGCTTGAAGTAATATCACGTTCCCAATTCTTTAACAAGATATTACCCCTGGTTTGTTTAGCAATGGTGAGCCCGGGAGGCCCTGAAAACCTGTTGTTGGTCGCTATCATTGCCTCTTGGAAAGCGACCCGAGAAACCTTTGCATTTCTTTCTTTGGCAGTCAGATTCTCGGAGATCTGATGTATTAACAAACAGTCTCCTCGAATCTCTCCTACTTTGTTTATCAGACTGTGTTGAGCGAAGGAGATCTTTCTCTGGATATCGATTGCTTAGGATTTTACAATCTCGATGTCGATTACCTTGCTTTCTGCGACCTCCAACTGAGCCTGCAGCTGTGTGATCCTATCCCTCTGCTAGCCCGATTGTACCCGACCATCTTGGATTGTAGAATTTTCTTGTTCCATCTTGGTCTTAAGGGCTTCAATTTCTTTCTTGTCAGCCAATTGGGCCAACTCGATTTCTCTGCTTGCTTGACTCTTAGCGCTTTCTGTTGCCGAAGCCACCCTGGCCTCAAGAGTCTTGATCAAACGATTTTTTGCTTTGAGCTGCTTCTTTAACATTTCGACCGAGAATTGATTTGATGTCGCATACGCTCCTAGCGTTCCTGCAATTTCCGTGGCAAATTCATCTTTCCTATTATTCATCCCATCGGTCATCACTTTGAATTTTTTACCAGTGGACTCTCCCTCTTGATAAAATTCTCACTTCACCACAACTTTCCTCTTTTTGTCAAAGAAGAATTCATTAGGAGGGAGTTCTTCTGCACTTATAGGTATCAGTTCTTCACCAAATATCCATCCCTTGCTAACGCCTCCCTGCGCCGACTGCAAGGGTGTGACAGAGGTGATGGGTTTCCCAATCTTCTTCGCACCCTTCCCTGGTGTGCTGAGTGGAACTCGCTCTTTTGGGGGGTCAGAGGTCTTCGTCCCTGCCCCCGGATTCTGAGTTTCCGGTGGGTCTGTGTCCTTTATTTCCACCTCTGGACTATGCTCCTTGGGAGGATCAGTAATCTCTTTTTCTGTTTCAGGATTCTCTTCCCACTCAGGACTCTTCTCCTTTTCTGGATTCTTCTCCCGCTCATGACTCTTCTCTTTTTCGGGATTTTTCCCTGTTTTGGGATTCTTCTCCTGCTCAGGATTCTTCTCGTGCTCCCATGCCTGACATTTTTCGGGGTTAGAGGTTTGCCCCTCAGAACTTTCAGCCTCTTTTTCTTTATCCTTGGAAAGTCCCAAACCTCCCAGCACCACGGGGAGACATCGTTTCCTATGCTCTTGAAATTTTAAAAATGAGGTCCTATCTTCGGGCGCTAGGGATCTGATTCGAAATTGCACCTCCGAATAGGACCTTGCCCCTCGGAAAACATCATCCGAGGGAGAACATTCATGTTCGAACCTCTTTAATCCACAATTCCCCAAATGAGTGCTTATGATCCCCTGAGGATCATGCTTATTGTACTCGATAGAGACTAAGCTCAAGTCTTCTATGGTTGCAGCTTCAGCCTTAGCATGTCCAAAATCTAATAAGGAATAGGAATTAAGCTGAACAGAAAAAAAACGGCCATACCTTTTTTGATGACGCTTTGAGCTCTTTGCTTACTCCGCTGATTACTGTTTGTCGCAGAATATCGCGACAGGCCAGCTTGTTAGGGATGAAAAGCGGTAGTGCTAGAGGAGGAACAACAACTCCGAACACTCTAAAATAGGAGAATTCTTCCTCCACGTACCAGTTCGCGATACGGCTTAGATTTGCAGCAATGCTATCCGAGATGCGGGGTGGCAAAAGACCAAAAATGGCGACGTGCAGGGGCACCATCACCCAGTTGAAAATATCATAAATAAACTTGTTCGCGTTATTTTCCCACAGCTTATCGTGGTACTCATGAACAGTCTTCTCATGGGTTCAACTCCAAGCCCAATTCATCAAAGGAAAAGGCGTCATGGAGCATATCGCATCCATGATATACGTGGACATGAAGAATCCGGATGGTTTCCCAGCTGCCTTCTACTCCCAGTACTCGGTGACCCTGTTGAACACACTATCGAAGAGCATTTTTGCCCAATTGAATGTGGAACCCTCTGCTACCCGAAAGATGAGAGGTACCCACTGGACGTAAAAATGCGCAGTATCCTCCCATCCGAAAAGCCGACAAGTCATCATCGCCACATACATATAGTTTGGCTCCAACGAAGAAATCAAATACACACCTTTGTCATTCACTCTGAAAGTCGCGGAACGTGACACCCAATCTTTTATCAAGCCTGGCATGGTTTTGTCAAATTCTTCGCACTCCTTCTTTTTGAAGTCCACCAGGAATTCTTTGCCATATGTGTATTCAGAGGTTGCTGGGATCTTATACATAGACTGGATATGCTCGGGCCTAAAAGTCCCAATCATGGCCTGTCGGTCATTTATGATAGTTCTAGAAGGAAGGTCGACGTGATCCAATGCCCATCGGATCATGTCGTATTATGGGAGCAACCGAGGTCTGGTTGCAACCAGGTGCATTCCTGACTGAACAATTGTCTTGTACTTAGTGTTCAGGTCGTCCTTCACAATATCATAATTATAGTCATCAGAGTCTGAACAGTTTACCAACTCGAATTGCAGGATATCTGAAATAAACGACCAGGTGGATACTGAGCCGCTCGTCTGAGGTGAAGTATCTGAGACGTTGTTCGGACCCTGTGCTGCAACTTCGACATTTGCTTTCGCTGCTCTCCTTGGCGCCATAGCTGAAGCTTTATTTTTTGCTCTTCTGTAGTAGACCTGTGAATACATGCGGAAATGAGTTTCCTCGGAGAAAAGTGAGTTCTATGCACTTAAGAAAAATGTTTTAGAATAGAATGAAACTTTCGTATATATTTGAAAATCTTGTACCCTTTGAAACAAGTCTGTCAAATCGCAAATTAAAACCAAATTAAATGTATAAATCCGATCTTATTTGTTCATGGATTTACCCTAAATCCTCATTAATGCCATCAATGTTCGACGGCTTTGACAGGCAAACGGGTCATGGAGAGCAGGTAAATCCCTCATGAAGTGTGCCAACCTCGATGCGCAGGATGTACCTTGCTTAATTTCATTTTTCTAAAATTTCAAATCTTAACGACTTAATGATTTCCTCGCTTTTCGCCACCTCGTGAATTCCCTTTAACGTTTTGACTTTACCACTCGCGAGACTGCGAGTTTCGATTTTAGCATTAATTAACAATAATCGTGATGTGGCAGATCCTTAATGATCTGATTAACTTAATCTCCATATCGTGACTCGGGAATTCGAAGACAAACTTTTTAGGGGAATGATATGCCGAGTCGCGATATCGCGATGCGGCGATAATTAAGGCTCGAATTAAGAGAAGGAAATTTAGATTAGGTGATTAATTAATCTTGCCATAATTATGTCGCAACTTCGCGAATCAGAGTCTTGGACACCTTCAATTTATGAAAGAAAATGCCGAGCGACGATGTGCCGAGAACCAAAATTAACCATGGTTACCCTTTTTACCTTTGGTTCTGGACTAAGGTTATCAAGAAGTTATCGCGTTCTCGGCTCTCGGGGTTGTAAAAACAAAAATTTAGGCTCGAAGAATGCCGAGGCGCGAAATATCGACGATGTCTAATCAAGGGTAAATTTTTTTACCATAGTCAATGCCTTGGGTGAAAAATCTGAAAAACGAGTTAGCAGTTTCGCGACTCGGGACTTGCGAATTCAAAAATTAAAGTGTCCGACTTGCGACACCCGACTTGCGATATTCCAAAATAAAACAAAAAGGCAAACCTATTTGCGAAAAATGGATATTTTGTTTTGAAAGTGAAAAAGCATCGCTATTCAGGCGACAAGATTTCAGAGTCTTATGATTACGGAAAGGAAAGAAAAACAACTTTAGATTTCAAGTATCAAACGTTGAGAATTGCGCGAGGTGAAAAACTAGGGGCGGCTCCAACAGGGTGAAAAGAAGATGCACTTCTTCAGGTTTAAGGAAATTTGACACTGCCTACACTTATCCAACATTAGTCTTAAACATTCAATATGATTTTGTAATAAGCAAAAAATAGTCCAATCATCAAAATATGCTTCCATGAATTTATGTAAAAACTCCTTGAATGCTTCAACCACTACCCTGAAAAACATGGTTGGGGCATTCTTCATTCCAAATGGCATCACTATATACTGGTAGGATACCCATTCTATTGCAAATGTGGTCTTATGGCGGTCTTCCTCGGCAATCCAGATCTCATGGTATCATGAAAATCCATCTGTAAAATAATATACCTCCTATCCTCCTACATTATCTAACACTTCGTCAATAAATGGTGTAGGGAATGGGTCATGCAAATAGGCATCATTAAGCTTCCTGATATCTACGTAGATCCTGATTTATCTTGTCTTCTTGTCTTGTACCACCATAGGGCTAATCCACTCTGACTCTTCAACAGGTTCTATGATTCCCGCTTCCAACATTCTGTCAAGTTCAATATTCACTTTCTCCTTATATTTAGGGTTCAATCTATAGTGTCTCTGTTTGACTAGCCTTGCATTTGGTTTCAAAGGGATCCTCATCTCTCCCATGGGCCATCTAATTCCCTTCATATCAGTGAACTTGGTTGGAAACAAGTCCTAATATTCATGCAGTAACTCTGTGATCTTGTCAATATTGGTAGCATCCCAATAATCTCCAACATTTGCAAGCTTCAGTGTTTTCTTTGTTCCAATTTTGACTTTATTGACCTTGATCGTCCATCCAATGAAAGTTAGTTCAACTCCTAGTCCTTCTATGTCTCTTTGTCCTTCTGTTTCAGCGATGTTCACCTTCCTAGGATCATTGTCTTCGTCAACATTGATATTGTAACAACCTTGCAATTTCTGGAGAGGCACAGTCCATTCGTCCTCTCCTTGTTCCAAAGGGAGGATAGGTGCCTCAAATAATTTCTGTCTCACAATATGTAATGCTTGATCTACTGTAGGACATTGGATTTCAACAAAAAAGGTAGTTACAAAGTTCTTAGTCATACCTTCCCACTCTGCAGTGATGAGGCACAGTTCTGCTTGTAGGTACCAATTGATAGCGGTTGTGTCCAGTGTGTTGATGAATTTGTGCACCTACTTCTCTTGAGGAATGCTACTCTAGGCTTCCTCACAACATTGCACATTGTCCTTTAGACAACTTCGACCCGTGTACCTAACTTCGCAACCTTCCACTTGCTCTGAAAACCGTGCTGTCATCAAAGTGCAACATTGTACCCAGTCTATAATGTTGTTTTTGTGTGTCCCCCACCATCTTGCTAGGTTTTCTTTCAGGGCCTCATCCATTGCCAACGATCTTTGTTGTATTGGTACAATTTCTTCAAATTCCAGCAAGAAAGCTTCTAAATGATTTAGACCATCAAAGGTGGCCAAGTTACTTACTGTTGTGCCAATCCAATGAACTTCTATGGTTAATCTAGCACATCTCCTTGTAAATAATTCGTACATTTTGTTATGCCAGTTCTCCAATGCTTATTTTGAATATGATGAACATGCGATGTCACTTCACCAACTTAGGTTCCCATCCGCCGTAGGATTAATGTAATCCTGCTATCTGGTTGTTAATTTGTATATGTTTTCTAGTTCATATGCGCAGTCTTCTTCCCTGATGGGTTATGTGTATCTCTAACCTTCGTCGAGATCCAAAGGTGAAATGACCCTAAGGCCATATCTTACAAAATTCATTATTCTTTTATTTAAATCAACCATAGTGTAATTCTTGAAAGCCCAATCATTTCCTAACAACGCAGGGTAGGGACAACTATCATCAACTATCTCAATCACCTCGAAGTCTGCAAACGTCCTTACTCCATCGATGTCCACTGGGACATGTTCCAATATTACAAAGGGGCTTACAACTTGCTGATTAGCCATCCTAATCTTGATAGGGGAATATATTAACTTAGGTTTTCCCATCAGTGCCCAGGTCTGCTTCGTCATGACATTGACCTCCGACCCTAAGTCGAGGACCACATAGTCTATATCATACTCTCTAATTTGAGCATTCGGGTGTAGTTCCTTATTTTTCCTTCTCTTTTTAGAGACTTGGTGTACTTCCCTATCAAGAAAGGGATCTATCTTTCCTAAATCATACTGTCTAATTAAATTTTGTAGCTCTTGCACAACGCTTTCATCTTGAATCAACTTAATGCAAGTATATAAGAATTCCATGAGATTTCTTACCTATTTTCCTTCTCCTGGCAGGGAAAACTGGTCGAATGCTAAAGGCATTCCACATTCTCTTACTTTTGGTCGCGTCTTCGATGAAGAACCTTGGTCTCTCCTTATTTATTTTCTTGCATCAAAAACTTGTGTCATCTCTGCATCTTTCATGACTCTCGATTCTTATGTAGTCTTTCCTTGGGTTGCTCTGTCTTCTCCTGTAAAAACACATCCTCTAGTGATAACAATGATTCTAGGGTCCTCTCCATGAGGTTCATTGTATATCATTTTCACTAGAGGGTTATTCTAAGGTCCTCGTCTCTCCTGAAGTTTGGATAGCAGCACAGGACAATCTTCAATAACATGTTCGAATGAGATGCAATAGTTGCATGTGGTACAAGAGTTCTGACAATCCCTTGCTAAGTGTCCTGTCTATGTGCAGTTGTAACAGATGATCTATCCTCGACTTTGACCCATACCTCCTCCTCTTCCTCTTCCTCTAAATCCACCACAAGGGTTGAAGTTTCCTCTTCCTGGGAATTATATTGCGTAGTGTTTCCTTCTTGCTATACTTCACCTTGAATTTTGTATATATCCCTCGACCTTTCATGCATGAGGTCGTAATCCCTACAATCCCTATCATCATGTCCTACCAACTTACAGAACGTGCAATACATATTTGTGGGTGTCTGGACATATTTTTTCAGATAGTAACATTCACCAGGGCGATGTCGATTTCTACATACCTCGCACCAAGGTAGGGTAACTTGCTTCAAAGGGCTTGGAGCTCCAGAGGCCAAGTATTCATGAAATAAGGGATAATGTTCCTTGTCATGGCCTTCAGATTTGCATCTGATACACCAGATGTCTTATCTTTTATCTTTTCCCTTGTCTTTCTTCATATCTTTGACCTGTAGAGATAAGCTAGTCAACTGACTCAATATTTGACTCATACCTGAGTTGGATTCTCCCATAGGGGCAGATTCTAACTTCATGGCGATCTCCAATGCCTCATCCTGTGAAGTAATCTTCTGTTGCATCAGAGGAACTCTGATGTGTGGTAAGAGGGTGTTGTGGGTGGGAAATCCCTCCTACGGACTAGCATTAAGGGTTTTATCATGCATGCAAAAATGACCTAAAGTCTCCTACTTCTTACCAACATCCCAATCATAAACCCCATTATTCATATGAAAATACAAGGTTAAAGATATCAAATTATTGTACCTTAGTTTCCGTGTTTGATGTTGATCCCTTTAATGTTTGGTCGCTCCTTGAATGCAACTCTCCTCCCAACACTAACCTGCATTCATAAAAGAAAAACAAAGAACTCCACATGCATATGATTTATAAACTAATGGGTTAGAGATTCTATCAAAATATAATCAATCTTTAAACATTTGAAAACCTCATATGGCGGGACAAGAAAAGTACTTCTTTTATTAATCTCACAAGAATACATTAAAATAGTGAGATCGGCCACTGCTCCTCGAATCTAGTCCTAGGCTCCTCTTCAACTATGCTCCAACTACTTTCATTTTCGCTTCTCTTCACACAATAGTTGCAAAAGGTTGGGGCAAGGGGAATGCTAAATCGGGTATAGTTTCTTTGCTATGATTTTCCTCCTTTCAAATGGGACCCCTACCCCTTATTTTATAGGCTAGAAAGGGCTAGGTATTTGGTCGAGTGACTGTCTATGCGTGGTCAAACGGTTTAGTTAACTTACCCAAAATTGTGTGTTCCGTATGCAAATTTCCATTTTTCGTACTTGTTAGGTATACGTGGGCTGTAGTGGGTCAACCAACATACACACATGTGCAATAGTGGAGTAGGGTGTGTATGCCTTCAAAAATGGTGTTTTTTAAGAAGYTGTTSAGTAGTGGCTTTRGCAAAGAAGGAAAATGAGATGGCMTRATGCCAGGTAAGCATGTATGGTGCAATTTAGGGTTATAACAGATGCCCYCTAATGTGTGAGTTCAGAAGAGCATMTGATGGTCGAAATACATTATCAATATTCACCAACATACCAAACAAGTGAGCCCAGGGACCAAAATTCCAGAGGTGCCATTTGYAAAATAAAAATTGTCTCACCGAGGCGGGCATACCCATGCTCAGAATGAAATAAAATCATGGCTACCAATCAAATACACTATAGATCCATGTCATATAACTATATAAAGTGTAGCCGTGAGAAATACACAGTGGATCTATATCTMAGAATAAAAGAGATATACATGTATAGTATCCATCTTCAAGAAGTGAATAAGGCCTGATGGCTAGAGATGAGGCCTTCAGAGSTCGAGAAACAGCTTCAAAATCTTCACAACTCGGGTAGGAGTGTAATATGAGTGTACGACTTCACTACCCATAGGTCTTCGACAGCTTGTCAGAAAYAGACTAGAGGATTTTGATGATCAGTTTGAGGGCTTCATGGATTTCRAACAAAGACTTGATTGGGATTTTGGGATGACCAKGCATGAGGGTAAGAGACAATCTGCAGAGGGGGCCGACTCAAKCTTGGTAATAAATTCCATTGGACAATAGCAAKACATAAGAAGAGACTCAGGMATCATGATATTTTGACATAAGTTCACGATGCAGGAGGCACTGCAAACTCTCCATATGTTTGGAAGAATAACCAAAAGGAGRAGGACACAACTCTATGGAGCGAGAACAACTTCCTAAGGTCATGTTAAATCCCAAGGCTTAACAAACAAACAAAAGGATGTGCTTTTTCCAAGGGCGACTCATTGTGATGCCAATAAAAATAAAATAWTTTTCCCTTCTCTTTTTGGGGTATATTTGATTTTTTTTTGTCTTTTTCAATAATTTTGGAAATCTTGAAAATGAATAAAAGAATGCTACGTTACAAAGGAGGATCAAGTGTCACATACATACTAGTTCCAAGTGCATGGAACACATGGATGCTCAGGGAAAAGGGACATATGCAGGAAAATGACACTTGGGGAAAATCCTCCATGGGCCAAAGGTGTAAAGACACAGAGACAAAGTGCTACAGGGATTGTGTATAAGGCATGCTTCAGATGGTTTAGTTGAGAGCAACATGGAGCCATCATTAGAACAAAAACGCAGGTATGCAAACATGATTAATAAGACACACAATGGTAGCTGTTGTGCCTCTTTCATCACCTTAGTGAGAAAAACAGAGGTGCTTACAAGCTTAGTTGGGTTTGCTAAGCAGGATAACTTTAAGGAAAAGGGTTAGAGAAAGAAATACAAAAGAACAACTAAGAATTAAACTAAGAAATAAAATAACAACTAAACTAATGAGCATAGGGGCATAAGAACAAAAGAAACAATAAGACTCATGTCACCAATGGTAAGGTTGATATCAGTGAAAGAAAACACCAAGAAGAAAGAGGACTATGAGTCACTTCTTCCTCCAAGGGAGGGCTCTTGGACCCCCACAAATAAGCTCTTCTTACAACTTTGAATGAAAATGGTGAAATAATTCCAAGCTAATCCACTCAAGGGGTGAGATGGATTTCCCAATGCAATGGTGCTAGGATACTCTTTATGAGAATAGAGGATTACTCAAGAGAATAGTAGCAACATAACTTTGTTGTTTGAAATTCCTTAAAAATGAAGTGCACCCATGGCCTTGTTTTATAGCACCTCTTTGAGGTATTGTGCAACCAGATTGTAGTGTGAAAAGAGGCTAATTAGGGCATTTCTAGGTCTTTGACCAACCACCCAGTCGGATCCAGTCCAGATTTGAGTGTCAAATCAACTAGGAAGCTGAACCACAAGTGGGTGGGAGGCCGACCACTCTCATAAATGCATCATTCTCAGATGTGCGTGGATTTTAGTGACCACATTCGCGCATCGGGCGCATGTGCGCTTTTCCTGTGTTTCTGTTTTGTGCACGTGCACACGTGCCCTGTGTAGTCATAGTGCACTTTAATTTTTTCACTGGTTGTATAGTTTTTGACCCTTTGGAAATGATTTTGTGGTAATTTAGGTCCATGGGTGACCTCATAACTGTTTGTCGATGCTGGATTCTTGTAACCATTTGCGGACAGAATTTTAGTGATAACAGATGCCCCCTGATGGATGAGGTTAGGAGCATACGTATAACTGAAATCCATCAATTTTTCTTCTACTGAGAGTGCTGTTGTAAGAAAGAGTGATAGTGGGATTGTCAAGAGTTACCCATTGGAGGGAGAAGGGAACCTGTAGAAACCAACCTTCCATAAGGTGTGTAAAAATAAACTATGTACAAATGAGGCGGGCATGCCCCATGCTCGTGTCATGTAACTCAAAAAGGAATGGTGTGTTGATGTAGACAACTGCAACGTCCTTGGGGGCAGTCGTGATAAAGGCAGAATACAATTCTGTAGAGGAACATACTCTGAACAGTAGGCAGTGACATCTGTAAGAAATATAACGGATTCTGTAGGCATTGATAGCCCAACCAAGTTTAGAGGTCTTCAGCAAATATAAGAGACAACTGCAATAGTCGCAAAGTAAGACCCAGCGTAACATGAGAAAGTGTTGAAGTCGAATGTTACAGGGGTCAATGAAAGTAGGGAGAAATTGTGGTTCTCCCTGTGCCATCCGAGACCTCGCATTGGAAAGGTGATGAGAGTCAAGATACTATTTCTGTTTTGGAAACTGTGTTGATGTCGACAAAAAGGGGGACACGACTCCGAGAAGCAAAGAGCTTCGTGAAATATACTATGTGAGGTTAGGAATTGAGGAGGTACATGGATGAAGTCAAGATGTATGGAGACTCAAGACTACCCTTGGTTGGGGGTATGTGTGAGGTATAAGTGGCTGAAACCATTCAACTAGGTCGAGTGTCAGGGGGACAACAAGACAAGGGATAAGTTGTGCCAGAGGCGGGATAAAGTGAACAAACTCAGAGGGCAGAGGTAAGTGACCTATGGGATACTCAAAGTATATGGATGATGTCAACAGGGGTAGATGATAAGGAGTGCCCCAACCAAGGGCGAAATGGGTTGCGTTATCCAAAAAGGGGAGAAGGTCATCAAAGGTGATGACAAAAAGATATGTAAATGCTGGAAACAAAGGATTTTTACAATGCGCCAAATAAATAAAGAATAATTTGGGATGAGCGTACAAATACAGAAATGGGTGCCCCAATTTAATATGGTTGGGCCAGTTAGGGTGCAATTTGCTTGGAGAACTGGTGGAGGGTGGGGGCCCCATGGGTGGGTTTTTGTATGAGGTAGGTGAAATGAAGGAAAATTTGCAGAGGGGAAAAATGATGGTGGATGAAATGGAGGGTTCATGATACTGCAGAGGTGCAGTCAAAATAGAACCTTGAAGAGATAATCTGGGAGTTGAGTGGGAAATCTAGAAAAATGAGGAGAAGGAGTATGTGGCTAATTCGTGACATGATGTAAGACTATTGGGATTCCCATCCCTAAAGGGTTGAAAAAAAACATGAGTGTCAAAGTGAAAAAGGGTGCTATGAATGGGACAACTCATGTGGGGGAGAGTGCTACCGGGTGATAGTACCTAAGATGCAATGGAGGTGTTGGTACTGTAGAGCCGAAGATGGGGATCCTAGAGGCAAATGTCAGAGGGTGTGACTGGAGATGCAACTGAGATTCAAAGGTAAGGATTACATGCCAGTGATGATTATATACCTCAAGGGGTTGCGTTGATGTATGATGCCCAAGTACGTGCACACATGAAAACCAAATACCCGACATGAACAATATCTGAAGAGAATTGAACATACAAGCATTTATTTGATAATTGTGAACATGAGCATGCGTACCTGAATGAGGTATGAAAAAATGGTGCCCTGGGGGCTAAGGATAAAAACTGGCCCGGGGATAGTCTTGATGTAGATGACGGGATGCTGATCCCGTGGCTGAAGATGGATCGAAAAATGAACACCCGGAGCTCCCAGAATCGTGATTGGAAGTTTGGTGGAAAGGCCTATATATAGTTGTAGGGCCCATATTACCACCTCATTTGTACTTGCTACCAGAGTGACTCGACGAGAGGTATTCAGAGGAGATTTTGAGATTCCGGGAGAACAAGGCAGCCGATCCAGGATCATCGAGCTTAAGGTTAGTAGTCTTATTGTCCTGCATAGAAGTAGATTTTCCATTTGGCAGGGCCTGTACGAAGGGACGTACAGGGGTTTTTGTGGGTGTGGGCCCCCTAGTGCATGGGTGATCCAAAAATATGCATGCATGGGTGCATGCCTGTTATCCAGATAGCCATGCATGGGTGCGCCTATAGGGGGGACAAAGGCATGCATGATATGCGTGCCTGTTTTCTACACAACCACATATGGGTGTGCGACTGTGTAGTGGACATGTGCATTATGATGCGCACCTGTGTTCGTGTCAGGGACGCATGGAGGCACCCCTGTAGGGTGAGCAGGTGCATGTGCATGCACTCCTATGGGATGGACAGGTGTGCCTGTGTGCGTGCTTGTGTGGTGAACAGGCGCGCGTATGTGCGCACCTGTGGGGTGAACAGGTGCGCATATGTGCGCGCCTGTGGGTTAAACAACCGCGCCTTGGGGGCAAGGTTGTCGGGTTTAAAATTTATCTTTTTTAATGTTTTGATGGTCAATATGGCTGACCTAGGACTATATTATGTGGTTGCAGGTGATCATTTTGCATGATGCCAGTTGGTTGGTGAGAGCAGGATTGGTCCCAGCTGAGGGATGCCGTGGTGATTGAGGAGCCGGGGGTTCATGCCACTTTGGCAGCCTGTGGTCTGCTGAATTTATTTGAGTGCCCATTGATATGGGCGTAGGAGTATCTCCTATAGTTTCTGATCCGGATGTGGAGTCCAGACTTGCATTGTTTTATGGTGCGGGGAGAACAGATCGCCTTCACTGCGGTGGAGGACATATACTTTCTAACTGGGCTCCCATTTCGGGGAACGCCCCTACCGATGGAGCTGGTTTTACCTGTAGATGTTTCGTTAGCGACCTTGGGCCAGAGGTACTATTCAAGGGAGAACTACATGTCGGGCTCCGTCATGAGCTTCAGGGTGATGGATGCTCTAGCGCATCGCTGTGTAGCAACGATGATTTTGAGGGTGTATGGATCCCTTGCGACTTAGAGGATTAGTGGTGGTCAACTGAGGGTTATGGGGAGGGCACTGGATGGGGAGCAATTTTTTTGGGGGTTGATGCTGCATGCTAGGATGGTAGGGAAGCTAGACAGATGTCGGTCTACCAACACAGGGGACTTTGCTTTTGGGTCCATCTTGGTGGCCTGGTTTTTGGAGAGGGTTCCGATGTTGCGCCCTAGGATTTTATTGGGCACTTCGGGGGTGCGAGAGCCACGATTGAGGCGGTGGTCGACGATTTTGGTTCACCATGGTGGGGGTGAGGGCGGCCAATTTTTCACAGTTGAGGCATATGCCGCAGGTGATACTACAGTATCCATACACTGGTGTTGACTTTCGGGGTGATCCGGACATGGTGTTACATCCAGGGGAGGTGTTTGATCATCGAGGTATGTTTATGAGTTTGATATGTTGATTTTTGAGATAGCATGATATGTGTACTTTGTATAGATGCTGATACTATCCTTTGGTTGTTTTGTATGTGCAGATGTGGGACCTCGTGCCATTTTGATGACCCAGGTGCCGGGCCATCGCATGCTCCTCCGGCGGATGCCGGAGGAGATTTTGAGGATATTCACCACCACCTGGAGGCAGTGCTACATGGCATACCTAAGGGCATGTGGTCACGTATCCAGGATGAGGGCATCCTGGACCAGTGTGTGGGAGTTCCGCCAACTTGGCGGGCCATGGTGCGACGAGCAACAATAGCAAGTGCTGCTATGACTGGACGGTTACCTCCTGGTCCGGAGGGACCAGTAGTGGGTGGGGGACCACCGCCTGAGGGAGGGGAAGGAGGTGGTGCTCTAGAGGCACCTTGAGTGTCACTCTATGTATTGTTGTATTTTGTATATAGGCTGGTGAGCCCATTTAGGTGTAGTGGCACTAGTTTTGTACCGAGGTGCTTCACTGGCCTGCGGATGTTTGTATATTTGTACGTAAACATTTTGATGGCACTGTGGACCGATTTATATATATATATATATATATATATATATATATATATGAGTATACATTTTGGGATCTGCGTGATGTTTACATGTGTTTTGTTAATGTGTTGATGATGTCTAATCTATATATGCTGTGATAGGTTCTTGATTTTTTTATGTGTGTGTAGAGGTATCTTGATGTGATATATGCCAATCTAACACAATGTTAGCTAAGTTATCTGTAATTTGATTTAATTGTCTTGGAATATGTGTAAATGTAATGAAATCAAAATGTCAAGATAAAAGTCTAACTTGCAGGTATTTGCGAAAGAGCCAAGGATCGCAGACACGGTACACATTGTTGAGCTGGAGAACAACTAGTTGAGAGTCGAGAAAGGCGCTAAGGTGATGAATACGATGATGGTGGGCATCGATGAGGAGGCCAATGATGGTAGTGTATTCAACTTGGTTGTTGGTTGCAGAACCCAAACATATGCCACTAGATTTTAGCATTTCATGTGAGGGGGTATAGAGGGCCCAAGCTGCCGAAGAGAGATTTTGTGTCCAACGACTAGTGCCGTCGACATAACCGATGTGGTAGGCCGGTGGAGGAAGCATTTGTGAATAGCACAAATGATAGTTTTAGATGTGAGGGATGGAAAAAAGATTAAAAGCACTATAAAATAAATAACCTAAGGTACAATGGCTATGCTTAGGCGTAAAATTTCTTTAAGTATAACCCGTTGATGGGTTCTTTGAGAGAGAGGCCTTCGGGAGAGGCCAGGATGTATGCGCCTTTGGTGAGGCAATGTTGGATAATGTAGGGGCCATGCCATAGTGACTCGAATTTGCCATGACCAAGGGTATCGTGAGAGATATCGTAAGCGAGGATGAGGTTGCCTTTGTGAAATGAGCAAAGGTTGACATGGCGATCAAAGGTGGCCTTTGAATATTTTTTGGCTGCCTCATTGTTCTGTAATGAAGATCGTCGATCTTCATCCAGGGACTCTAAGTTCAACAAGCGCTACTCCATTGGAGCAGTGTCGGGTAATAGCTCAATTACGGTGCATAAGGTGGGAATTTCGCACTCGATGGGAAGAGTGGCCTCAACCCCATGGACTAGATGAAATGGTGTGAAACCAGTGGTTGTTTTCACAACCATACGGTAAGCCCATAGCGCGGAAAATAACATAAGATGCCAATTGGTCTTATGTTTATTAACC